>CAUYRT010064058.1:0-234104 GCA_963574885.1 Lepilemur ruficaudatus | reverse complement strand
TTGTTATCAGACCTTTGTCGGAGGTGTAGAGAGCAAATATTTTCTCCCATTCTATAGGTTGTCTATTTGCTCTAGTGATAGTTTCTTTGGCTGTGCAGAAGCTTTTTAATTTGATCAGATCCCATTTGTTTATTTTTGTTGCTGCATTGATTGCTTTGGGGGTCTTATTCAAGAGTTCTTTGTCTAGGCCGATGTCTGAAAGGGTCTTCCCAACGTCTTCTTCTAGGATTCTTAAGATTTCATGCCTTAGGTTTAGGTCTGTTAACCATCTTGAGTGAATTTTTGTGAGAGGTGAGAGGTAGGGATCCAGTTTCATTTTTCTGCATGTAGCTATCCAATTTTCCCAGCACCATTTATTAAAAAGAGATTCTTTTCCCCAATGCCTAGGCCAATATCTAAAAGAGTTTTTCCCACATTTTCTTCTAGAATTCTTATGGTTTCATGCCTTACATTTAAGTACTTTATCTATCTTGAATTAATTTTTGTGAATGGTGAGAGGTATGGATTCTGTTTCATTCTTCTGTATGTGACTTTCTGATTTTCCCAGCACCATTTATTGAATAGGCATTCTTTTTCACAGTATATATTGTTGTTTGCTTTGCCAAACATCGGTTGGCTGTGTGTGGATAGTTTTATACCTGGGTTTTCTGTTCTGTTTGATGGTCTATGTCTCTATTTTTGTGCCAGTAAAATGCTTATTTAATTTCTATAGCCTTGTAGTACAGTTTGAAGTCTGGTAATGTGATGCCTTCCCATTTGTTCCTTTTGCTTAATATTGCTTTGACTATTCTGGCTCTTTTCTGGTTCCACACAAAACATAGAATTATTTTTTCTAGATAAGTGAAATGCAATATTGGTAGTTTGATGGGAATTGCATTGAATTTGTTAATCACTTTGGGTAGTATGGACATTTTAATAATGTTGATTCTACCAATCCACTAGCATGGTATGTTTTTGCACTTGTTTGTATCATCTGCAATTTTTTTCCTCAATATTTCATAGTTATCTTTTCAGTGATCTTTTACCTCCTTGGTTAAATATATTCCTAGATATTTTATTTTCTTTATAGGAATTGTGAATGGTATTAGGTCTTTAATTTGACTCTCAGCTCTAGTATTATTGGCATTTAGGAATGCTACTGATATGTGTATGCTGATTTTGTAACCTGAGAGTTTGCTGAATTTATTTATGAATTCCAGGAGTCTCTTGGTGGAATCTTTGGAGTTTTCTAGGTATAAGATCATATTGTCTGCAAAGTGATAGTTTGACTTCCTTTTCCTGATGTAGATACCCTTTATTTCTTTCTCTTGCCTAACTAACTGCTCTACCTAGGACTTCCAGCACTATGTTGAATAGAAGTGGTGACAGTATCCTTGTCTTTTTCCATTTCTTAGTGGCAATGCTTTCAACTTTTCCCCATTCAGTATAATGCTGGCTGCTGTCTTGTTGTATATGGCTTTCATAATTTTTAGATATATTTCTTCTATGCCTAGTATGTTGGAGTTTTTTTTTTTTTTATCATGAAAGGGTGATACATTTTTTTCAATGCTTTTTCTGCATCTACTGAGATGATCATACAATCTTTGTTTTTGCTTCTGTTTATGTGGTGAATCACATTTATTGATTTACATATGTTGACCTATCCTTGTATTTCTGGGGGTGAAGCCCAGATTATAAAGTAAAATATACTCAAAACTTACTAAAAAAGATAATGATATAGGATATTAATTACTCCAGATTTCCCTTACATAGGATCAGGTTTGTTACATAAGTAACAAATTTGTTACATAAGTAATAATTACATAAGTATTAAGAAATGTTTTTGCTATTATATAAATGTAATTACTATTGTTAAGCATTATAAAACTTTCTTTATAATCAGCTTTTATTTATATGGTAATCAATGATCTGAAATGCTACATAATTTTGACAAGGCATTTCCGTTTCCTCAATGCTGTGATTATTTATGTAACTTAAGTTAGTTGAAAAGCTCTGAAACTTAATCCTGTTTGGTTTCTAATGCTGATCACAGCTCCAGGCATTAAGTAGGTATTAATAAAACGTATCTGTTGATTTTAATGGAAATATGCTATTTACCAATATTTTTTCATATAGCATCTTGTTGAGCAAATGCTGAAATGAGCCTCACAGTCAAATTTTATTGCATTCCATTTTGAAATATACTCAATTTTCTAGAAAATGCATGAGATAAAATATGAAGTAAACTCATGTTTATGTAAAATTTTGGCATAAGTTGGACACTAACTTGCCCCAGCTTATTATCATTCAATGACTCTTCATTATCTTAAGAAGAATTTATTTAAAATATAGAAAAGCCCCTCTCATAGCTTCTCTATGTCACAGTTTTCTCATCTATAAAACAAGGATAAGAGTAATACCTACCTCATATGATTGTTGTGAGGATTAGATGAGTAAAATTCTTAGAATGCTGTTTCTGGCACATAGTGTTGTATGTGTTAGTGGCGATTAATATGGTCCCCAACTACACCTCCACCTCAGTTCTTGCTCCAACAATCTTGTACAGTTTCTTGAACTCAGTGAGTACTGTACTTTCTAACGTCTTCTTACTTTGGTCATGCTATTCCATCTACCTGGAGTATACAACTTTCTCCAGCTACCTAACTCATGATTGCCTCTTCAAGATTCAGTTTAGCATTGCATACTTAGAAAAGCTTTTTCCAGACCCCTTTCTAGGTGGTCCTACATAGAATGACCTTCCTCCTACAATAATAATTCTCACAATGTATTATAACAGTTTGTCTATTTCACCATCCCAGTTGAATAAGTTCTTCGAAGATTTTGATTGTGCCTTGTTACCATTATATTTCTAGCTCTCCAAATTCAACATTTGGTGCATAATAGGTGCTCACATAAATGTTTAACAGATGTATGGACTGAATCAAAAATATTTTCAATAAGAAGGAAACATTTGATCAAGACTCATAGAAAAAATGAATACCTAGTTGGTTCATATTTTATGAATTAAAGCTCCAAAACACTAGTTTCTAAGTCAGGTCTATATCAGAATTAAGGAAAAAAAAAAAAAAAGCTCAAGTGCTTTAAAAAATACAGATTCCTGGGCCTTGCTGAAAATCTACTGAGTTAGAACCTCTGGTCACAGATACTTAAAAACAAATGCCTCATGGTTTTTCTAACATAGTTAATAACCTCTGCTCTAAAATGAGCTTTCCTTATATTAATATGATTGAAGGGTTCTATACTTTCACCCTTAGCAATTACACAAAACTCTTTTTAGAAAGAAGCTTTAGGATAATCCATTATTTCAGGTTTTTAATTGAAAACACTCCATCAATGACTTGGCAGAACCATGTAAAACTATTCTGAAATATTTCCTATGTAAAAAATTCTATTAGTTTAAAAGAATTTCCCCCTCTTTTTCTAACAATTGTCATTTTATTCCCCTCATCTCAGCCCCTAAAAGTAAGTGTAAAAGAGTTTCAGATTTAAAATGTGCCCTTGCTATGAACCGCTCCAAAGTAAAAGGAACCAAGTGAATTCAGGTGATTTCTTACAGCGTAATTGCCTTCTTTTCACACTAATAAAAGTGGTCTCTCATGCCTACTTTCCCTGGCTTGTCCATATAACATAGGCAACTGTGTCAACATTTAGCAACCTTAAATGTATACCAGACACTAAGGGGCGCATAATAAACGTTTCTGTGTTCAATAACCATCTTATAAATGTTTCTGTGCTCAATGTGCATATTAAAATGTCTGTTTTCCCCTCCCAACAATGACATGTGCTGAAAAGTGGATAAATACTAAATATCTGTTATGTATGTTGGCAAATGATAAAACATTAAATAGACTGCTCTAAGTGAAATCTAATGAAAAGACCATTTCACACCAAGTTCTTTCCACTATTAGCACACTCTAACCCTCATTCTGAAAAGATACGACCTCAGGGCAGGAAAAGAATAACATCACAGTTGGAATAAGGTGGTAAAAAGAATCTGTAAAGAAAGAGACTGAGGGCATTCATTTTCAAAATTTGGATGTAAATGACACTTTCCCCTTTCCAATTTTAAGTAGAGAATGTGTAGAGTGGACAATAAATAGACTCTAGCAGTAAAGGTAATTCAGTGGTATATGGAGCCATTTATTTTATTGGGAAAGAAGGTTATTATTTGTGTAATTTTAAGAGTGATAAATGCTCTTGTGTGTTTTTAAAAAATCAATCTATACAAGAATGTATTGAATGCATTGTACTGAATATGTATGTATAAAATAGAAAGTGGAAGTCCTTTCTTTAAATACTACTATTATTGAGTCAGTTAAATACTTTTCCAGAATTATATATATATGAACACACCTATACACAGATATATATATGCATGTGTATGTGTGTATAAAAGGCACCCCATATAGAAATTCTAATGGCATCCATAAATTTGGTAGAGCCTTTCTGCCAGTGTGTAATAGAGACATTCACATCACTGAATGGAGAACAGAGCCACTCCTAATTGCCTATCACATTACTTTTGGAGCCAAATGGGTGTTACATTATTCAGGATTAAGGGATATATTTCCAAAGCACCAGGCAAGATGGATGCTTTGGAATCCCTTCATTGGCTCCAAAAGCTGCTCTTTGTTTGCCTTTTCATTGCTTTGTCATTGCCACTGTGAAGGATACCTTTGGTTCCCAATGCTGTTTGCAGGGCAATTTTTGCCACAAAAAAAGGATTAATTTTTTCTGCCATTTTCCATTTTCATCACCAATTTCCAACTGTCATGAAAGCGAGCTCTGTTTTTACGTGACATTCCATTCTTATTACCATCTTCATCCTAAGAATGAAAGTCTGTAATGAGAGCAAAGCCATAGCTGGCATCTGAGGAATGTTATAATTCACTCTCATGACAAAGATAGTAATGAGAAATGACAGTGCCACAAAATGAATCCTTTCCGATCCCAGCCCCTTGGATGATAATGAAAACAGAAGATGGCACCAACTTTATTCATCTTCATGACACCTATTGTGACAGGATTGAAAGCTGCAGCAACAAACCCATCTGAGGTTACAATTTCCCAGTCTCATTCCCATCATGTGTTTTTTTAAAGCTCTTTACTACCATTTCTCTTGGTAATCCAGTTATTGCGGGGTGGGGGGGGGACTTTCAAGGACTGTAGAATTTTCTTTACCGTCCACAACTGAAAATATTTCAGAGAGGTAGAAACACTTCCAGCTTTTAAAATTATGTGTTTTTTTTTAAATTATGAAATCAGTTTAGCAATGGCTCTAAAAGAAGTAATGGGAATGAGGAGAGAGAGAATATGGAAATAATGCCACTTTTTGAAGTTCTAATTCAATTCTCTGACTTTCCTGAAAAATGTAAATTTTATGGTGTAAAATATCCAAAAAAAATGCAATGAATCCAGACTCTTACTCACCCACACTTGCACTTTTCCCTCTAGTCTCCTGTCTCCCCCTCTCCCATCTTCTTCTTTCCTCTCCTCTCTCCTTTCCCTTACCCTGTCCCCCTCCCTACAAGATATGATTATGTCCTTATAAAATCTAAAATGGAATTTAGAGCTAAATTGATCCAATCTCTTCATTTTATAGATTGAACAAAACAGAGGCTTAGGAAGGTGAAGCCACTTATTCATGGTCACCCAGAAAGTGCTGGAATCCCTCATTCACAATTTTTCAATCTGTTCTTTCTAGAATATGAGTTTAAGATGCCAAAGGCAAAGGTAGCACAAAATATATGTATTATGCTTGATTTCTTTGCAGCCTTTCTCTAGAGGGAAGGTGGTACTTTCTCAAGGAATTCTTATTAGAGTCACAAGACTCCTGGATCTGTCTCCTCCCACCTCTGTGTCTTTGGGCCACTTATCTTTCTGAGACGCATTTTTTTTAAACTACAAACCAAGATTTAAAAAGTATAACCAGCTTACTAAACAGTTTATCTTCAATAGGGTAAATAAAGTGACCATTTGTCCTTTCTTCTTCCTATTGACTTCAAATATGACTTTCCCTTCTTTGCTCATTTGGGCCTAATCCAAGCTCACAGAGACCAGAAGGGGGGAAAGCTGTTCTTCCCTGTTCTTGATCTGCTCTTAAAATCTCTGTCTTTTATCTTTTCCTCACTCTGCTTCTAACTATTCTGTGGTAAAGAGCCAAGGAGGGGTACAAAGTAAAGGGGCAAAGGCACCACCCCCATTGCCGGGGATCCCGCACCTCACCATTTCATGACAGAGGCAGTGAATCCTTTGAAAGACCCCTTACAACTCACCCTCCCTTCCTGGAAAAAAACCAAAATGGTCTATTTTCCCTCTTGGCAGACATCTGAGTCCTTTAAAAAATATTCAAGCCTGGCTACTTTTCTGGGTATCCAGGTGGTCCATGTGAAAAGCATACTAGCTGGCCCTGACATGCTCCAGGAATGAGAACATCTTTTTTTCTTGCCCTACCATTGTGGCCTGCTCTAGGCAACTTGCTGCATTCAGAATTTTTTAGGCAAGAGACAAGTACCATTCTCTCCTCCTCCACAGACTCCGAGGAACACATACCAAGCTGGAGATATCTGTTCTATAGTAGTTTGGGCAGACTTTTTTGCATTTTTGTAGCTACCAAGTATCTAGAGATAAGTTGGGGGCATGTTAGTGAAATATTTATCTCCCCTTTTAATACATATTCTAACCTCTAGGTGGTTATTGGGACACACTCTTCCTTGACTAGAGAGAAGAGGGAGTGTTAGTCTTATAAATATCTAGATTAAGTTTGATCTCCAACAACTTTCTAGTCTTCTTTTACATTGGCTGTGGGGAGGGATGAGAGCTGAACCAGTTAGAACATTGAGGATGGCTCTTTTACATTTCTTGAGATAAGTAACCATACTTCTCCTTCATTGTCTTTGCTTTCAAATTTTAGATGAAATTGTGAGATACAGCAAATGTCTCATTCCATTCTCTACATATCTCACATGGTTGCAATGAGCATACCTTTTTCATCTTGAGGTAACATCTTGTGGTAACTTATATTGTGTTTCTATTAAATGCTGATATATCATAACTCCTTGAGTTATGGGATAACAAAAGCATAGAGAAGGGAAGTTTTCTTCTTCTGTTGTAAGAAATCAGTGATCTGATTAAATCAAACATTTAAAATAATATAAAGCCAGAATGTATGCCACAACACATGTAGCTTTCAAGCAATCAGAGTATCCAGGAGTCCTAGAACTTCTAGAACTTTCCATGCCTGATAATTTCTTCAGCTATAATCTATATTATAGATCCTCCACATTGAAGATTCAGCGTTTGCTAGAGTTCTTGCTTTTAGGAAATACCTCTGGCAATTCTTGTTCTTGATAAACACCTCTGGGACTCTGGGATGATGTACACAATGAAACATTTGTGGTTCCAATGGCAGCCGCAGGCCCACCAGATCTGTGCAGCAGTGGTACTTGGGCTGAATATTTTGTAGGATCCTCAAGACTCCACACTGAGATCTCTTCCAGAAGTTTTTAGGCTTTTGGGTGTTATTTTCACAACACCATTCTCCTCTTATACTTTCCTTTGAACATTTTCAGGCAAATTTTTAAAAAAGCATTCTATTAAGCAACAGCAGTAATTTTGGTGGGAAAAATACCCTGTATTTGTAGGTCTGACTCTTTTACTAATTAATATGACATTCACCATGGAGATTTATATTTTGAGATTTAATGTGTACAAAGCTTTGTGTTCTGTTATCTTCATTTGTGACAAGTTGCTTCATTTTTTTTTAAGTTTTTGTCAGCATGTTTGTAATGCACAACGAGATTGGAATTAGATTCTTGATTTGCAATCTGTTCCAAGTACCTCTTGTATTTTCTTGAGCTGTTCAACAACTCCCGTGGACAAAGAAGAAATAAAGCAAGTGAATTGTAGGGGCTGTTCAGTGGCCTCTTAATTAATGGAGAAGCTCTGTTTCTGTCATTTTATGAATTGGGATTCTACACAAGCTTGAATTCTGAAAAAGGAACTCAATTCCAAAACCACTAAGTCAGAATTTCCTTCTGATTCTACTTATCTATGATCTATGAAAGAGCATATGAATGAAAAAATTCAAAGCAGCAAAAGTTAATTCACATTCTTTTTCATGGCATGGGGTGAGGTTGTAGTCATATGAAATTTCTCTGACACTTGCTTGATGTCATCTACTCAACCTTGTTTAGTGAACAAATAATATTACAAAACAAGATACCGCTTGTCATGCTCATCTCAGGCAAAGAAAGGCTTTATTTGAAATACATTTGGGGGGCTCAAAGTAACCTTGAGAATTGGCATAAACTTGCCAAGAGGGCAAATGACTATGCTTCAGGACTTACCACAGGAAGACAAAGAAAGAAGTTAGCTATGAGGTAACTCTATAGCTGTCATATTTTCAATGGAAATTATTTCTACAGTTTCTGATCATAGCCCTTTTAAGAAAGGAATGCCATCACCTAATTTATTTCCATAAGAGAGCAACTTATGGATAACTGAATTTTTTCCAGTCATGCAAGTAAAGATGAAAATTATACTAACAAATTCTATGGATATTTTCTATTGTCATCCAAACTATATAGAGTTAACATGAATGAACAATATCAGGATGAACGTGGATTTGATGCATATAAAAATCTCGATTCTATTTCTAAACCTATTTTGGAGTTAATTAAAGCAACTTCGAGAAAAAAAATTTCATATTAGTTTTTAATTTTCATATTTTTTCCATTTGTAGCCTAGAAGATTTGCTGGAGGGTAAAGGAGATCACATATTTTTGATGAATTAGTCTTACTTTGGGCGATTAAGGCATCTGTAAGATTAAAAAGATGGTTCTAACATTCCATTCCTGGTGACTTAGAATGAAATCACAATTACTGCTTTGTCTTCCTGCTTGGTTAAATGCAGTGTTCCCACTACATTCCGATTGCTATAATAAGTCAAGCTTAAGAAAAATGCATGTACGGAAACTTGCTTGCAATTACTTTGCCTGACATTCATACAAAATGTAATTAAAAGGTTTGAATTGTACAGGTGCTAAAAAGAAGTGTATTACAAAATAAGCAAACCATAATGTCAGAAAATCCAGTTTGGTTCTTAACATGTTGTGATCTTAATTATGACATTCCTGTATTATAATCCCAGGTCTATTGCTAAGGAGAGGAGGTTATAAAAGTAGGTTGTCAAAATCTTTATCGGAAAGTTATTTTTGCATTGTTTCTAAATGAAATTTATTGCTTAATTATAAAGATAATATAACTACAATCTAGAAAACATGTAAAATGGTGAAAAGAAAAATAATTGCCTATTATCCCAGCACTCAAACCACCGTTATTATTATCTTGGTGAAATTTCTTTCAGCCTTTCTTCATATGATTTTATTAATTATTTTGTTTACAATTCTAATGTGTGCACATCACACTTTGCATCCTTCTTTTTCATTTTATTGCACATGCTTAATAGAGTTTTATATTTTCAAAGTGAGCCTAGTTTGTACCTTAGGAAATTATTTTGTAAGAGAAAGTGGTCATTTTCATCCCCTAGACCTTTTCATGAGAAATGCTTTGCTTTTTGCTGAATACTAAACACAGAACAAAGTCTCCATCAATTAAGGCTTGGACTGAGGCCAGACCTAAATCACTGGGGGTAGAATCTTTGCATCTGAGCTTCACAGAGATGGCCATATAAAGAGATCAGATGATACAGGACACCATAATTGCTGCCCATGGAAGCCAATGAAGGACATTTGAATATACTGAGATGAAAGCACTTCTTTCAAGGACACCTGAAAGAATGTTATGAAACCAAGAGCTGTAAGAAAACCAAAATTACTTAGAAAACTAACTGCACTATATAAACTATTCTATGAGTGAGTGTGGCTTGAATGTTTTTTAAAAATAACTACAAAATATAAATAATGCAAACTCTGAGAGACCCTGCAATTCTGTTCTTTGAGATAGAAAAGAGTGAATATCCGCAGCTATAAAATCAACCTAAGTGTATATGCATAGGCATAATTGAACATATAATATACATAGGAAAACTAGTAATGTGTAACTATAAACTATACTTAAGCAATAAAAAAAAAGAAAAAAAAGGCCAAAGTTCATTGAAAGTTTCATAAGGTCTGAAATCTACAGAACTTCCAACAGCTTCATTCATCATTAAAAAACCACAAAAGATTAAAGATTAAAGAGCTTTAACAATTCTACTACTTACAATGTCAAAGTCACACCAAGATTTGTGAAAGCATTTTTAAAGGTGTGGGTAAAATGTGCAGAATTTCTGGAGACGAGATTGCGAATTCATATCAGTCTTAAAGGTCATAAACTGTCTGACCCTGTAATTGCACTTTTTCAAACATTTTTCCCCTCTCTTTGGCTGCCTTTTTACAGTAGTTTGATTATGATGCCCCTAAGTGTGGTTACCTTTCTATTTATACTATGTGGGGTCTACACATGTTCTTGAATTTGTGGCTTGATATCTTTAAGCACATCTGGGAAATTCTCAGCCAGTACTTTTTCAACAATTGCCTCTTTAGGTAAATGTATGTTAGACATTTCCTCTGTATTTTACATGCCTTTTATGCATTTTTCTGTATGCTTTTTCTCCCTGTGCATTGCTCTAGATACTTTCTACTGCTTTAACACCTGATTTACTAATTCTTTTATGTTCTATTTTGTTTTGATATTTCTAATCTGTTAATAAATTACTCTAATGAAATCTTAATTTTAGCCAATATATTTTTAGTGTAGAATTTCCATTTCACAGTTTTTTAAATAGATTCTAAGTGTCTTTTGAAGATTCCTATTCTTTCCTCTATTTTCTTGAAATATATCAGTTGTAGTTATTTTAAAGTCTCTGATAATGCCAATATCTGATTCACCCATGGGTCTGTTTCAGTTGCCAATTTTTCTCTTGGTTTTGTTCAGTGGTGCTGATTTTAACATGCCATTAAATTTTAATTTGATTCTTGAGATGACAGATTTAAAAAAAAATTGTATGGTCTCTGGATAATGTTATTTTCCTCCAAATAAGATTAAGTGTTCTTGTGGAAAGGAGATAGAATATAAGAAGATCACCTTAGTCCTTTCATAAGTTGATTTTAGTGTTTTTCTTTTCTTTTTAAGATTGGTGTGTTTCCATTTTGTCCTTATTGTCTTGGTATGGCTTTTCTGGGAACTCAGTGAAAAGCCCTGGGTATTTAGAAAGTTTGGGGGAACTTGAACTTGAATCTCTTTCCTTAGCAGTCGGCAGATATTGAAATCTGCTTAGTTCTTTTCCTCCCAGCTGCTGATTTCTGTTGGTTTTCTTGCATTCATAATTAGGACTCCATCAATATCTCGAAGAGAATCAGTAGGACATTTGGGGACACTCTTGAATCTTCCTCCTCTTTGGAATGCTGCCACTCAATTTGTACCTCCTCTTTTAGTCTCATACTCTGACTTCTACCTCTTCAGTTGTGTAAGACTCTTGTTTTCTGCTCAGGCTGTATTCCCTCATATAACAGAAAATTTCTAAGTACCCTCAGGGGAAACGCCAGCTAAATGTGGAACTTCCCTAGCGTTCTTTCCTCCTTATAATGTTTGCATTCCTTCTTGTTCATAACTACTTTGCTTGCATATCAGGACCTTCAGATACTTGCATTTTATATCCTGCTTTATCGTTAATAATTGTAACAGCAGGAAAGTTACTCTAATAAAGTCACTCCATCACAACTTGAATTAGAGCTCGAATTCTAAAAATACTAATCAAAGGAAATAATTGTGCATGTGTCAAAGATTTAGCTATATGTATAATATATTACAGCAATTTTTCTATTGGTGAAAAATTGAAAATGACCTATAGGTCTGACAATATGGCATTACTTAGATAAATTATGATTTATCCACTATAAATCAGAATTGCTCCTAACATTAAGGGCCCAATTGAGATCGTGAATTTCAAATATGACTAAGAGTTGTGTGTGTGTGTGTTTTCCTCCATTTATGTTTACTTACTCCACAGGTACATGCATAGATAGGTCATGAATAGGACTTAAATTAACCATTTTCATCCCCACATCCCAACAAATGACTATGCAAATAAAAAAATGTGATACATCACATTAATGAATGAAGGATTAAAGCCATATGATCATTTTCATAGACACAGAAAAAGCATCTGACAAAGTTCAACATCCCTTCATGATAAAAAAAAAGTTTAAGTACAGAAAGAACATACCTCAACACAATAAAGGCCATATATGACAAACCCGTAGTTAACATCATACTAACAGGAAAAAGTTGAAAGCTTTTTCTCTAAGATCTGGAATAAGACCAGGATGCCAACTTTTGCCACTTCTATTCAACATAGTATTGGAAGTCCTAGCCAGAGAAATTAAGCAAGGGAAAGAAATAAAAGGTATCCAAACTGGAAAGGAAAAAGTTAAACTGCCCCTGTTTGCAGATGACATGATCTTATATATATAAAACTCTAAAGCCTCCACCAAAAAACTGTTAAAACTAATAAATTCAGTAATGGTGAAGAATACAAATCAATACACAAAAATCAGTAGTTTTTTTATACACTGATAATAAACTGTCTGAAAAATAAATCAGGAAAACCATTTACAACAGGATTTGCATTTACCAAAAATAAAATACTTAGGAATAAATTTAACTCTACTCTGAAAACTGCAAAACACTGATGAATAAAATTGAAGAATACACAAATGGAAAGATATTCCATCATCATGGATTGGAAAAATAACACTGCTAAAATGTCCACACTACCCAAAGCGATCTACAGATTCAAGGAAATCCCTATCAAAATACCAGTGATATTCTTCATAGAAAAATAGTCCTAAAATCTATATGGAACCACAAAGGATCCCAAGTAGACAAAGCAATATGAGAAAAAGAACAATGCAGAAGGCATCAGACTACTGATTTCATAATACATACTACAAAGCTATGGTAACCAAAAGAGCATGGTACTGGCATAAAAACAGATACATAGATCAATGTAGCAGAGAATGTAGAAATAAATCCATGCATTTACAGTCAACTGATTTTTGACAAGGTGCCAGGAATACACAATGAAGAAAGGGCAGTCTCTTCAATAATTGGTGTTGGGAAAACTAGATATTCACAGGCATAAGAATGAAATTAGACCCTTATCTATCATGATATACAAAAATTAATTTAAATTGGATTAAAGACTTAAGGGTAGCACCTAAACTCTGAAACTAACAGAGAAAAACAGAGAAAAATCTCCATAACATTGGTCTGAAGCAATGATTTCAAAAAGACAGAAGACAGCAAGTGTTGGAGAGGATATAAAAAAAAAGGAATCCTTGCACACTATTGGTGGGAATGTAAGTTAGTATAGCCATTAGGGGAAACAGTATGGATGCTCCTCAAAAAGTTAAAATAGAACTATCGTATGATCCAGCAATCCCACTACTAGGTATATATCCAAAGGAAACAAAATCAATATAGTGTAAAGATAACTGCACTTCAATGTTTACTACAGCACTATTCACAATAGCCAAGAAATGGAATCAACCTCAGTGTCCATCAATGGATTAATGGATAAAGAAAATGTATTATTCAATGATCAATCATGTTACTTTTTGATTAGAGGTGTGAATGTAATTCTCCCTAGATTTATCCTACAGCCAGCCATTTAACATTGTTTTTGCATATCCATCAGTTCAGCTTAATATACATTTATTGGTGAAAGAGAAGCTAAAAGAAAATATCCAAAATGAATCTCAAAAAGAGAAAATAATGACCAATATAAATGTTAGAGAAATTAATATAGTGTGGTGTTGGTCAACTTATCAGAATAGGGAAGGCAAAAGCAGAACCACACATGTGTAGCTACCTGATTTATGACAAAAGCAGCAACGTTGTACAGTAGAAATCATAATAGTGCCTGGAATGGTGCTTGATGGGGGATGCTGGGGTGTTGCATGTTCTGTTTTTTGATCTGCTTTCACATTATAACAGTGTGCTGAGTTTGTAAATATCCTCAGAGCTGTGTACATCAAACACCATTCCAGGCACTATCATGATTTCTAAAGGAAAAATTAACTTTGCCTGTTTAAGATTTACATAAATGGAATCATATAATATGTATTTTGTATCTTGTTTCTTTCCCCAATATTTATTTGTAAGGTTTATCCATGCTGTTGTTTATAGTTTTCTCATTCTCATCAAAATATAGTATTTTGTTAAATAAATACACCGTAATTTATTTCTCCAAATTACCATTTATGAACATTTGGATTGTCTTTCATTTTTAGCCCCTATGAATAGCACTACTATGAACATTGATATTTTTTTCCTATTTTGTTTTTGGTTTGGGTGATTTTTTTGGCTGTTAGGAATAGAGCTATTATTTATAACTTTGTGCATGTATTTGGTGAAGACATATGTATTTCTGTTGGATATATGCCTAGTAGTAGTCTACTGGATTATAGACCATGCATATATGCACCTTTAGCCCACACTTTCCACAGTGGCTATGCCAATTTGCATTACCACCAAGAGCATATGAGATTTCCAAGTGCTCCACATCCTTGCCAAAACTCAGTGGTGTGTCTTTTTCGTCTTAGCCATTCTGGTGAGTATATAGTGGTAGTTGACTGTTGTTTTAATCTCATTTCCTGAAGACTAATGTGTCAAGCAATTTTTCATTTACTTATTCAATTACTTTATTGTGAAGTGTCTTCTCAAATATTTTAACGATTTTCTGTTGGGTTGATTATCTTTTAAATTGAGTTATGAAAGTTTTCTCTGTATTCAGAATATGATCCATTTGTTAACTATATGTTTTGAAGATATCTTCTCCCACTCAGTGACTTTCTTCTTTCTTCTTTTAGAATTTCTTTTGACAAACAGATTTTTAATTTTAATATAGACCAGTTTATAATTTTTTTCTTTATATTTAGGGTTATTATTTACTACTTAAGAAATTTATGACCACCTCAGGGTTATAATACATTCCTTATGTTTTCTTTTAAAAGATATTGTTTTACTTTTGCTGTTTACATTCACTCTCCCTTTGAATGTGAGTTTTGTATATAGTGGAGGTTATTGAAAAGACCAAATTTTACACTGTACAGCATTGCTGACTTTGTCATAAATCAGGTAGATACATAGGTGTGGTTCTGCTTTTGCTTTCTCTATTCTGGTAAGTTGACCAACACCACACTGTATTAATTGCTCTAACATTTATATTGGTCATTATTTTCTCTTTTTGAGATTCATTCTGGATATTTTGTTTTAGCTTCTCTTTCACCTCACCAATTCTCTGTTTTTTGTTTGTTTGTTTTTTGAGACAGTGTCTCTCTCTGTCACCCAGGCTGGAGTTCAGGGGTGTCATTATGGCTCACTGTAGCCTCAAACTCCTGGGCTAAAGTGATCCTTCTGCCTCAGCCTCCTGGTAGCCAAGGCTAGGACTAATCATCTGTTAAATCCATCTGTGGATTTCTTCATTTTAATTATTACATTTTTAAATCCTATAATTTCTTTTATGAACATCTTTAATGTACAATTCTCTTCTTAAATTCTCAATAATTCCACATACCTCTCTCAACACGGTACACAGTTTTTCTTTAAAATCCGTATCTGACAACTGCAAACACCTGAAGCTCCTCTTTCCACTCATTCTGACTCATGCTGGCCAGTCCCTTCACGTACGTGGTCAAATTGCTTTGAGACCTAGACGTTACATATAAAAAATAATTAGAAGCCAAGAATGATGTTGTCTTTCTCTGGAAATGATAGGCTTTTCTTTCCACTAGATGTCTGACTGCAGAAATCTGTAATCTCTTTAACCTGATTTCAGAGATTGAGATGCTTCAAAGTTAAGCTTCCATTTCTGTGACGGCCAGAGAACTTCTTGGCCTCCCTTTGCAGAGTGCATGCCGTTTCCTCGTGCCACGTCCACCCTCATGGATCCGCTTCCCTGGGTGGTTGTCATTTGTATCCCCACAATTCCCTCAGCTTCCCAAACTTTCAGCACCTCTTTCAGATTCAGTAAATATTCACAAAGGACAAGCACCCTTAACCCCAATCTTTTACCTGTGTATGTCTCTGTTTTCTCTCTGATCTCAAATGAAAATTTCAAATAAGTATTTAGCTTTCTACACCTTCATGCATACTATTTTGTTTACTTTTTTCTAAATTTTCAAGGGTTTTCTCAATGGGAGGATTGCTTTGAATTACTTAGTCCATAATTACTGGAAACAAAAGTCTCTCTCAAGCACTTTTTAAGATATTTTTTCAAACAAAGCAATTTTTTTTCCCTGAAAATAATTTTGTTGTTACATGTTGAGGCATTAGCAAATATTTCCATCTCTTTAGTTACACAATTTCTGATTGAGGGACCCTAGTTCTACTTCTACCTCCCACCAACCTCTTTCTTAAGACTGTGTGAGATTTTAGTTGTTATGTAAAGCTTAAGATGCATTAAGCAAGAAAAATATATAAAATTTGACTTTGCAAATGGAATGTATAAGTGGCCTTGCATTAGAAAATAGCAGAAAATAGGTTCTAAAAATATTTGAAATGTTGGCATAGATTACAGTCATTGGAAGGCTATGGGGTTGTGGAACAAGAATCATGAACATATTTATGCATAGGCCTGGGTATGATAGAGGGGAAAAGACAAGACTGCCCTTTCTCTGTATCTGTAATGTTTTGTGAGGAGGATGGGCAAAAGTGTTGAGCTTTTGGAATGTACAATCAGAATTCTGCTTTTGTATATTAGCCCTGGCCAGTGGATTTTTTTTGTTAGCTAAGAAACTTATGTTTACTTTTTTTTTTTTTTTTTTTTAGACAGGGTCTTGCTCTGTTCCCTGGGCTAGAGTACAGTGGCATCATCGCAGCTCACTGCAACCTCAAACTCCTGGGCTCCAGCGATCCTTCTGCTTCAGCCTCCCAAATAGCTAGGATTACAGGTGTGCACCACCACGTCCAGCTAATTTTTCTATTTTTTGTAGAGATGGTATCTTGCTCTTGCTCAGGCCAATTTTGAACTTCTGGCCACAAGGGATCCTCTCACCTTGGCCTCCCAAAGTGCTGGGGTTACAGGCATGAGCCACTGTACCCCACCGAAAAACTTATGTTTAAACACAGCAATAAATAAAATAATCTTCCCAGAGAAGTTGGGGGTTAGCCTTGGAGAGAGTCATAGGAAGTAGGAAGGCTCAAAACCAGAGAAATAAAGAGTTGTCATGAGCCCTGTGGTACTCTGTGTACATCTTGAAGTAAGCAGTGGGGCCGGAAATGGTTGTGGCTGGAAAATATCATCCATATCTACCGATTTTGTTGTCTACATCTGCTCTATTATCCTTCTCTGCACTAATGGGCTAGGACACTCCTGTTAACTATAGTGCAATGGATATCTGCTATGAAGAGGTAGATGACTGTCTCCAATGAGAGGGGGATCATGTCTGATTTTGCTCATGATTAGACTGCCTGCCATGCATCATGCCCAGTGTAGTAGGTATGAGGAGAAAAGAAACAGAGGGAGGAAGGAAGAAAAGAAGGAGGGAGGAGAGGAAAATTTGTGTGCATGTTTAGGATTTCTACCAATTTTAAAGTGTCTGATCTAACATTTATTGCTGAAAAAGGACAAAAGAAAATTACAGGTCTTTATTCTTGTAATTAAGTAAAATGTTTTTGCTTATTACTAATAAAGGAAGTTTTTTTTTTCTTTTTCCCAAAAGCAGCTGTGCTATGACGTCAGGGCCCTTTTGTGGTAACTTTCCGATCAAAGCAACAAATTGCTAATTTGGATAATAAAAATAGTATTCCGAAACATAATTTTCCTTTTCATTCTTTGAGATACAGAGCTCTAGTACTTGAGCAGACATAAAGGTCCCAATAACTTTCCCCTTCCCCACTTTCTTCCCAAATCTTCCACCCTGCCCACACACAGACACATACCTACTTTCCTACATCCTACCATTACACTTTCTGAAAATTATATGGTTTTCTATCTGGGTAAGACTGCAAAACAAGCTCCTAACATTCCAGAAGATTTTATAAACTCTGCCATCTGCAAGTCTGGTATGTAAGATGCCTACAGTACTCTTTAATCAGCAACACAGATATGTGCACTTTGGACACTTGTCAGAGAGTTACTTCACAAATTGACTGCAAATAACCAGGTCTTGTCAAAACTTTGCTTGAACATGGGATGATTTAAAGAGACAAGCTAACCACCTACTCTTAAATTTTCTCCAAGCTCTTACCTATGTTAAGAATTATAATCAGAAAACAATTCTTGCTGAATAATGCCATTCATCTTCCTGAAGTTAAAATTGGTTTGAGCCATAACTTTAAATATGTAAAATAAAAGAGGAATTCATCTTTATAAAGATTGTTTTAATCTTTTGGAGAACCATGTTTTTACTTAGTGTCAAATTATCATACAACAAACTTTATATAATGATCTATGGTATAAATTTATCCTAGAAATCAGAAACAAAAAAAGTGGTCTTTTCAAATGACTTTATTATGCTTTATTTAGTGAATAACTAAATTATATAACTTAAATTTCTCCCCCTCACCGCCCTTGGTTGTCAGGAAGCTCAAAGAACAGTTTACTATTAAATTTCCATTTAGTACAATTTAATTAATATAATGAACAACAAAAAGATACTACACTGGGTGCTGTAGGAGAGACAGATAAATGGCTCAGTTCACACTTTAGACACGGTGACAGTCCCTCCCGTGTACTTGTTGCAGGGAAAAGAGGAGCTAAGGCGAGTGAACAAATGAGGTGGGTAGGACAATAACCGTAGATGGTTCCCGAAGACAGAATCACAGGGATTACCTTGAGGACAAGGAAATATCCAGATCTGGGACTCCATAGTCTGTATAAAAGAGAGCAGCATTTTTCATTAGCATTTTGTTTTGGCTTTTATTCAAGTTTTAGGGAAGAGGTAGATGGAAAGTTATATATATATATATATATATAAAAATATATATACACACATATATATACATGGGTTATCAAATGACCTGGTTTAATTGGAGCGGAAGATGCATGTCAGGGAGAAGTATGGAAGAACTTCAGTTTTTAATTCATATCAGTTATGTTCTCATCTGTCTGCAGAGATTTACTCTGCATGTTAATTTTTAAAATTTTAATTGTGTTTTCTACTTTTTTTTTTAAAATGTAAATTACCTCAAATTCATTTTGATGGCAGCAAAAAAAATACAATACAATGTATGAATGTTGGTAAGAAAAAGAAAACTCCAATAACATTCATTTTAAAAAGATCATTCAAAACAGCTATCTGATGTAGGATAGAAAGAGAATAAAATGACAACTCAATTTGTCTCGCGTATCAGCAAAGCAATATGTAATATGTTTTTCCATATTTTATTTAATCAAATGAAAACCTGGTTAATAGGCATTTTTATCTCAATTTTATAAGGGATATTCTGAAGCTCTGAAAAATTAAATGTTTTTTCCGGAGACACACAGCTTGTAAGTGTTCAAATTCAGATTGGAATGCAGAATTCTCTGACTCTGAGACTTACTTTCTTGCTCAGACACGGTGCCATAACCAATATAACTACATGATCAGTTCATCTCAATTTTTACATTTCAGCTGATTGTTCTGACATAACTTTCCTATACTTTCATATAAATGTAACTTCAGTAATACACATTCAGATTTTAACTAAATAAATAAAACAAAATGAACAGGCAGAGAAGAAAATCTAGAACTTGAAACCAGTTTTTGCTTCTATCCCCAAGAGTGCTTAGTATGGATATAACTTATCAACATATCCAACTGGTACAGAATAGAAACTTGGATAATGGCTGTATTTACTATTTTATTTTTTGAAATACATTGAAATAATTTGTTTTGAGAACAGACACTGTATAGGTATGTATTGAGGCTGTTTGTAATTGTTCTCTGCAGATGGTGATTGACAAGTCATCCTAAAATTAGCCAGCCAGCCCAATCTTCTTGCTTAAGACATCCTAGCATTTAACAAATTCCAAACCTTAGAGGAACATACCTAGAAAGACATGGGAATCCAAGGCTCTCTGGACTTCAGAGGAAGATGGTTGTTTCTCCTTCTAAAACTATTAATACATTCCACCCACCAAAGCAAAGTAACATCATTGAAATTGGTTTTTCACAGAGCTTATAACTATGAATTGAAAAAAGAATTTATCTCTCTCAATGCAGTGTATATGCCATGATTGAAATACTCAATTTCTTCTTCTGTTCATTTATTTGCATTTCAATGTAGAGTGAAGCAAAATATATGCTATAAGAAGTGGTAGACTGAAGACCTGCTCTCCAACACTCTCCAGCTCAAATAGCTTCAACAGCTACCAGCTTCTATGGAATAAACCCAATGTTTTACCATGGCATTTGAAACTCTCCTATTCTCCCCATTATAATTTTTCATGCACCCAGCACACCACCCAGATTGAAATATTCGACACTTCCCAGATTCTGGATATGTAATGATAAACAAGACAGGCTCAGCACCTGCCCCCATGGAGCTTCCATTTCATCCTCCAATTATATAAGCAGGTCTTGCTAGGCTTTACCAGCCTGTGAATATAAATGGATCACATAGTAGCAATAACAATTATATCACCTTTTCCTGCTAACTAGCAGATTCAGTTTTTTTACACATATAGCTTTTCTTTCTAGTTTTAGATTCTTTAGAAAAAAGAACCAGGTTTCAATCATCACTATAATGCCTTTAATTTCTGGCACACAGTACACTTTGAAAAATGATTGTTGAATTGATTTCTTTTGGCCATGTTATACCCACTAAATCCAATTTGTTCTAAATTAAATATTACCACATCTATTTTATATCTAACTTAAATCTCTTAGGAAGAAGTATCAACTCCATAATTCCAAAACACAAAGCTGATTCTTATTTTGTTTCATTATGAGACAAATTTTCCTATCCTTTATTCAGATGCTTGATGTTGTATAGACAGTGCCTTAAAAGTAGCTGCTCAAAATATTTGGATTGTGCTACGAGGCCATCTGATAGGCACACAATTATATTCGTGTAACTCTCATGATATTGGACAAGGAAAGATTAAACCATCAGTTCCCTGAGGCTACTTCTGAGCTACCGCTGCTTGAGAGCTACAAAGAAAATATAACAGTGGTTATTTTGCACAATGAGGGATTCATTTTTGATGGGGACTTTTCAAGGCAAATTAGACTTAAAACAGCATTCTCAGGAGGAATAATAATAAAAGATCCAGCAAAGGATCAGAATTCTTCAAGAAACAGAAAGCTGAAGCATCACAGTTTTTGCAGCATTTTGAAGAATGTATTGGAAGGAGGCAAAGCTTCCAGAAGAAATCAAGACATACAATATTTGTACTTAAGGATAGTATGTTGCAACTAGGCAGAAAAAAAGAAATAGAATTAGTAAGAGATCCTCTGAATCAAAAATGAGACATCCCAGGAAAGACGTAAGCTGGGACAAAGTAAGCTGTGATTCACAGGAAATTTACCTGATTTAAAATAAAATATCCATAGCCATCCTGGTGACATGTTACCCCCCTTTTTTATTGACAAGGGAATAGAGACTGGTCTCAGACAGTAAATGATTTAATTCAGAGCAGTTCACACTCTAAGCTGTATATATTCCTTACCGTGGCGTGTTGTTTCAATTTTCCTTATGAGGGCTTTTGTCACCTCCACAAACCCTAAGCTGACAAACCCATCTGGTTATTTTTATAAATACATAATGGACTGGTGGAACCATGGAAATTTCCACAGTCAATATTAGTGTGGATGAAGTTAAATAGTGTCCCTTGTCTGTCCTCTTTCTCTCTGAATGTGACATATTTTAAATTTTGACACTAAACATTCTTTACTTTATCCGTAGGTGAACCCTTAGTCCCTGCCTCAATACTATAGCTCAGAAAAGATCCTTCGCTGAAGAGTCCAGAGAAGCAGAAAATGTAAAATTAGTTCCATACAGCCAAAAGAAAATGGTTATATAAGATGTAAACCAGAGGCAGTGTGATGTGAACAAAGTTAGAGCGGGAGACAAAGGAGTTCTAATCATGACTCATCTCAAACTAGACTTAAATCCTTAAACCTCTGCTAGAATGAAGCCTTGCTTTCTCCATACTGGACAGAACACTATATGAGTCTGTGACGTTTCCTCTTCCTCTTAAAACCTGCACTGCGGACCATTTTTGGCTGTCACCAATTTGGTACCTGGGGATCAATTCTTTCCAATTCTATGGGCTCAGGAGGGTGCATGGTTGATCCATACTCTGATGTAAGAACTGAGCTCATTTCGTAAACTGATCTTGACTAATACCTTCCTACCTCAATCCCCCATGGAGCATCACCCTGCATGAAGTTAAAGGTTAGACGGCACTTTTAAAAGTAAAACAAACAAAACAAAATTGTCTTTATATAGCACCTCTGAGCCTTTAGCTGGTCTCCTATTGCCTGATTTGAACTTGTTAAAAACAAGATAGATACACACTGGTGACTCCTTGAAAAAGAAAACTGTTGAAGTGATGACTCATAATTCCAAGAGTATGAAATTAGCAGTGGTTCCCAAGACAGTAAACAAATGTTATATAAAATCTTTTTTTTTATTTACTTGCACATTAAAAAATATTCAGCTCAGTGCTTATGTAAAAATAATTTTCTAAAGTAAAACCTAGGATTTTTTTCAAAACCAAACCCTAGACAGCAGCACCTCTAGATATTCTGGGTATTTTTTTTCTATGAAACTAAAAGTGAGGCATCTAGATATGTCAAAATATTTTTTCTGGGAATATTTAAATTGAGAGGTATATTTTAAAAAATTAAAAACTTTGACATAAAATTATAGGATCAACAGCATATCTGAGGAAGAAGAAACTAAAAGATGATCTGATCTAGCCATTTGATATTATAGATAAGAGAATATAAGCCCAGGAAAAAATATTCTGGTATCCTCCATGAAAGATTTTTATCCCAAATATCTTATAGGTGTTGGTCTCTTGATTTACTGAAAATTTCCTAAAAACGTTTTAATATAATAATGGCATTTATTTCCAAGAACAATTTGTTGTGTAACTTCAACTAATTGGAACAGAACTGAGAATCAATAATTTAAAAATTAAAATAGCCCCAAAGATCTTTGATGAACCAAAATCTACTCATTAAGTTTTGACACTAAAGCTTCTTCACTTTATCCATAAGGGATCCCTCAGTCCCTCCCTTAACAAATATTTGCAATTGTTTTAGGACCAATGACAACAATCTTACTTTGCGTGTTTTGTAAATCATGCAAAATTTAAAATGGCAAATATAAAAAAGATTAATTAAGCACATACTGTGAGGTTTTTATCAGAGGTGATAAAAATACTGATTGTTTCTACTTTCGCGGAGCTTACAGCTCACCGGAGGATGAGCACCCGAAGGAGCAAGCTGACTGGCATTAGGAAGAAGAGTTATTTGCAGACTGGCAGGCTGAAAGAGAACAGAAAATTGTAGAAAAGTAGATGCAAGAACCCAAGTAGCATCATTTTCTGGGCTCATTTAGCTTAAGGTCAGGCTGTCCTGTACATACCAGGAATTTCTGAGTACATCATTCTAATACAATATTTTGTAGTATTTGTTGTTTCAAAGGATGGACTTGGCTATCAATAAAATATTCAATAAGCTCTATTTTAAAAGGCAGACAAATGTGGGCACATTGTAAATCTCTGAGACAGGTCTCCTCTTGAGCCAGGTCTGTGTCTAGTTATGGGGGTTTAAGGATATTTATTTGGTTGTAAATGGGGAATGATTCAGAGATCCCACAATGTCAACTCATTAGAAGGAATGTCATGCAATGGAGCCCAAAACAAGGATGCAGCCAGGCACAATAAATTGAACCGATAATAAGCCTTAATATTACCAATGGAGTTGAAATCCTGAGACCAATAGCGTGGGCATTACTTTAGCTAGCTTCTGCATTGTATCTCACTTCAAAGAGGCATACAACAATGATTGAAGCTCACCCTGCAAAAATCACAAGCATTTCTCTAGACTAGCAATAAATAACTAAATAACATAAATATATAAATTATACTCCACAATAGCCTCAGAACCAATAAAGTATGTAGGAACTAATAGAAAAACAAAATATTCTTTATGGCAAAACAAAGTACACTTTTCAAAGGCATAGAAGGTAATCTGACAAATAGTAAAACATTCCTCTCTCTTTAATAGGAAGAGCTAATGCTTTAAGATGTCAATCTCCAACAAGTTATCAATAAATTCAAGGCACTATAAATTGACATTTAATTTAGGTTTTCTTTTTTGTTTTTCTTTTTTTTGACAAATATGATCCAGAGCAAGACTCTGTTTCATGAAAAAAAAAAAAAGCATAGTACAAAGCCACTCCTCAGAAAAAAATCCGTGGCATTGGTGCTAGAGTAGACAAATGGACTGTCTTTGTTCATTTGTGCTGGTATAGCAAAGCACTTGATACTGGGTAATTTATAAAGAACAGAAATTTATTTCTCACAGTTCTGGAGACTGGGAGTCCAAGATCAAGGCAAGAGCAAGTTTGGAGTCTGGCGAGAGCTGGGTCTCTGCTTCTAGGATGGTGCTTTGTTGCTGTAACATCCGAAGGGAACAAACTCTGTGCCCTCATGATGGAAGAGTAAAATAGCAAAAAGGACCAAACTTTATCTGGCAAGCCCTTTCATAATGGCATTAATCCACTGATGAGAGCAGAACCCTCATGACCTACACACCTCCCAAAAGGTCTAACCTCCCAAAACCGTTGCATTAGGGATTAAGCTTTAAAATGAATTTTGGAAAGTATAAAAACATACAAACCATGGCATGAATCAATTGAAAAGGATAGAGATATCAGAGCAGAATTACATAATAAACATTAACTGTGGTACCATAAGGCAACGGATTGTTTAGTAGATGTTATTGGTAAAACTCTTTCGTATTTATGGGCAAAAAACAAAACCGGATTCTCACCTAAACTACACAAAAAGACACCTCCAGCAGGATGAAAGACGTAATGTGGAAAGCAGAACTGCGGTGGTGATGGGAAAAAGCATAGGGTACGTATATTTATAATTTAATGATAAATAAGAACATCTTAAAGAAAACTTAAAAAGCAGAAACTACAAAGCAAAAATTGATCAATTTGATTACATCAAAAGTTGTGATTTCTGTTTAACAAAAGACAGCTTGGATGAACTTAATCCTGAGAATAGATACTCCAATTGTCTATAACCAAAAAAAAAAAAAAAACTAATTTTAGAACATATAAAAATTTCTGCAGATAAAACTTTAAAATGAAGGATAGAGTCTCCATTAAAGAAAAATGGGCAAAAGAAATGAATGGTAAATTGAATGAAGGAGAAAATGAAAGGACTAAGGTGTATCACAGTCACTAATTATGAGAGAAATGTAAGTTAAAATGACAGTGGATTATTACTTTGGCTTCATATATTGGCACATTATATAGTCAGGCTGATGAGCTAGGTTATATTGAGGTAAGAAGCAACACACAAATCCTCATGACTTGAAACAACAAAGACCTATATATTTTGTTCGTCTATTTGTGTATATTAGATCAGTGGGTCAGTATGGCCCACTTCATCTTCTCTCAAGCCTACGACTGATGGAGCAGCCACAATCTAGAATGCTATTGGTTTCAGTATCAAAAGAAGAGAAGATGGCAACTCAGGTATCAGCTTTCAGGTCACTTCTTTTTTTTGGGACAGAGTCTTGCTCTGTTGCCCGGGCTAGAGTGCCGTGGTGTCAGCCTAGCTCACAGCAACCTCAAACTCCTGGACTCAAGCAATCCTCCTGCTTCAGCCTCCCAAGTAGCTGGGACTACAGGCATGCATCACCATGCCTGGCTAATTCTTTCTATTTTTAGTTTCCTGGCTAATTGTTTCTATTTTCATTAGAGACAGAGTCTCGCTCATGCTCAGGCTGGTCTCGAACTCCTGACTTCAAGTGATACTCCTGCCTTGGCCTCCCAGAGTGCTACGATTACAGTTGTGAACCACCACACTCGGCCCTCATGTCACATCTGTACACATTCCGTTGCTCAAAGCAAATAATATAGGCGCGTGGAACCTTAAGGGGGTGGGAATGTACAACACTATCTTATTTCCAGACAGTAGAGAATTAGAAATACTGGAGAACATTGGTACTCTGCCAAGTGTTAGGACAGTGTGGATATGGATAGGAAACCTCACATAGTGATGGGAACATGGACTGATGCTGATGGAGGGCAACTTGGAAGCACCTGGACAGATTAGGTATGTTTATACTCTATTACCCAGCAATTCTTGTTCTAGTATGTAATTAAAATAAATCCACATACAGGACCAAAAGGAGCATGATTCTTCATGTAAGTTGAAGCATTATTTGAGAAGGGGATGAGCTGGCTACAATGTGGGTGACAGTCACTGGAATGAATAGGCAAAATACTGTGGTGATCCATTCTGGAGTACCATGCAACAGTTAGAAGCAGTATATTAGATGTTCATAGAGTGAACTTGAAAGGGGAAAAAAAAGAAATAATTATAACATATGGCATAATATTACATTATGACAGTCATTTAAAACAATAATACATGTTTTAAAAACATAGTTATAAGATAAAAAATATGCATTAAACACAGCAGAATTATTGACCCTGGAGAGAAGCCAGAAAACAAAGTGAGTGATGGACATAAAGGAGTACATATAAATGAGCAAATCAGAGAGGGACTTCGTGTAGATCAGTGATAAAAGGATTAAATCAATGACCTGGACCTAAGATACAACAGAACAAAATAAACAAGCAAAACAAATAATACACAAGAGAGTCATTTCAACCAAAGCATAAAACAAATCTCTACCCAAACATCATTGCCTTGAGGTTTCCCACGCTGTCATAGGATACATTTTGGCTTTGGCACAATGACTATTTGGGGAGCTATGAATGAGTTCCTGGAAGAACAGCATTAAAGATGCTAATACTCAAAAGAGCAGCAAGTCATACTGGTGGGAATTTCCTGGAACCTAGTGGAGTGGGAGCATCTGGCAAGTACTGGGGCTAAGGAAAAGAGAAAAGGCAAAATTCATTTTGCACTGTAGGGGCAATGGCAGAGTTGTTTCACACCTGGCAAAAACTCTGGAGGCCAGTGAAGCAGGACCCAGTGATGAAGCAGCCAAAGGAGTAGGAAAGACCTGTAGTTTCCAAAGAGTTCAGGGAAGAATGCAGTGTCCAGTTGAGCAGTGTGAATACTCTGTTAGATCCCTCTAGAGATCCCTAAAAATAATTGGCAAAACCCCACAAGATTGCAGGTAGGACATCAGCAGAGGAGTCTATAAAACTTAGATATTGTATTAAACTAGTATCTCTGATCTTTACTGGCTTGTGGACATTTGGGTTATGAATAGTTAAAACAAAAATTTTGACAGATGAATATGCTTTAGGTATTCCAAAAATCCCCTTACACAAATAAAATTCTTCATTTTATGATGATGCTGTGAGTATAAATGGGTCATTAATGCAATTGGATAAATGCTTCAATTAATTCATCCTAACCTTTTCAATTATATGTGAATGTGTGGCCATTACTAGAGAAATCCTAGCAATCAGTTTGTTGAAGATTATAATAATGGAAGAGGAAGGGTTCAATCTTTTCCTGAGAACATAAATATATGCAAACTGGGAATCTGTCTCCAGATTAGCACTTCAGAAAGAAAAGAGGGAGAGATAGCATTAAGCAACAACTGTAAGAAAAATGATTGGATTAGTCCATTCTGAATGTCAAAGGGAATTAAGAAAGGGTCTCAAAAATCACACTGATATCTTCAGTGACAGGAAGACTAGTGCTGTCATTAACATTAACATGGAAACAAAGAAGAGAGGATACTTTGAGAAAAATATTACAATTTAGCTTTTGAAAAAAATCATACGTATCTGAGGCTCAGAACATTCATAAATCAGGGAGATAATTTAAAACACAAAGGAGTGATGTCCAAGGGTCGAGATGTTACTGCGGGATGATGAGCTCTGTTCCTTGTATACCCTCTGCTGCCACAGATTTTTATGTTAGGAAATTGGGAGGAGAAGTCTGCAATCTTCCAAATATGTAATTACATGTATAATTAAATATATAATATCTGCCTCTACAAATTCAGTATTAGTAGCTCTAATTTATATATGAAGAGTGGTGGATTACTGGAAGGTGAATGAGACCCAAAGCAGAAGACATAGATTTCACCATAGGTCAACTGGCAGATGTTCTTTGGCAGAAAACTTTGCTTCTGACCTTCAATTTCCTGGGCTATGAAATGGAAATAAAGATACTATTATATCTCCCAGGGTTGTAAACTACCCAAAAGAAATAACACATTTTAAAGTGCTCTCTCAGTGGAAATGTACTACACAAACATTACTTGGTAATATTCTAAAATGTTCTTATAGTATATCTTTAACTGTATTTAGAGGGAATGTCAAACTCTAGGACTACCCACAGCATAGTCCAGAAAATACTCAATAAGCCAAATCTTAGATAAAATACTATAACTGATGTTGCCTATAACTGTCACAGAAATTGTTCCTGTTAAATAGATCATTGGAAAGAAGGAAAAGGTAACATTGGGAAAGTATTTACACCAGACATCCATAGACAAATAAAGGGTGAGATGTCTTGATTCTTGAGCCAAAACATAATCATAAAAAGGAGCTATAGAAACTTCTTTACAAAATCTGAGATGCATTTAGTTCTGGACTTTTCACACTAAGCTTTAGAATCATATTGACACAAAGTTTAACATTTACATTTCAATAGATTTTTTTATGTCCTTGATATGGAAGAAAGCATTATATTTTAAAAGTGAACATGCTTGCTAAATTTGATTTAAAAAAAAAAAGTAGGCCATATGTTAGGCAATCACTATGTCCCAGAAAGAAAATAAGCAGAACAAGGGGGTTTGACAGCCACAAGCTATGGAATTAACTGCATGGTCAATCTGGCAGACTGTATAGAAATTAAAATAATAATAATAAGAACAGCATTTTAATTAAAGCTAGTTGAATTGGCTTACATACTGATCACATATTTCAAGCAAAACAAGTTGTGATTGAAATACCTGACAACTTTAACCTATTGCAGTCCACCTATATAAAATTCTCATTATATCTCATACAGTTCTGTTGGGCCTCACCCCTCTATTCTATTTCAGTTCTCATCACACATCAATATCCTTTTTTCTCTCTTAGTTCTTTTGCTCTTTAGAGACTTCAGGCACAATCACGGGTGAGGAAACTGCGGCCTTGGGGATCCCTTTTAATAAAGGGATTTGTTCTGTGGAGTTTGGATTTGCTTGAGGAGCCACACTTGGGGATCTGGAGGGCCACGTGTGGCCTTGAGGCTGCAAGTTTTCCATCCCATATGGTTATTAATGTATATTTTTCCTACAAATAATAAATTCCTTGAGAGTAGAGACCGTGTATATTTTTCTTATTATGGTATCCCTAATATTATGAAAGTGTTTGCCTATAATAGGCAACCTATCCACATTTATTAAATGAAGGACTAAATATTTAGCCTCTAAATGGCAAAGACGCCATACGATCTTCAACTCACAACTAAATTTATTTCTCTAGTGAATCCAAATGCTAAAAATCATTATGTAATATTTATTTTGTTGGCCATGTTGAACTAGTTATACAAAATCAATAGTGGAAGGGAAATGATGAGATTTATGTTCAAGAGAACATTTTAATTCAATTTGTAGAGCACACAGGGACAGACTGTTCCGTCCTGTGTTAGTATTCATTCCCATCGTCATTATCCTGTGGTGGGTGAGTATTCCTGTGCGTAAGCTGAGGGGACTGTCCACGTAAATATTTCAGTCATTTTATGCATGTGTGACATGTGATTAATTAGATAATAAATAAATAAATAAAGCTCCAGCAATGGTTTCTAAAAGCAATCAGCACTTTTATCTGTGTGAAACTAAGAAATTCCCATAGCAGTCAGCACATGAGAACTAATCAATACCTGGTTTTCCTCCCAATATCTGCTCCTAAGTTTTATTATACTGAGGAACTGTTGTGATTAAAGTAAAGTAAGATGCCTGGTTTATGGGTGGGCTCTAGTTTTCAGGCCACACCAGCCGTGTGGTTGCATAACCTCTTTCAGATAAAAAGGTAGTAATAATATAGCAGCAGTACCATCTCAGTTGTCAGTTGTTTGTAGGCTGTAGCTGTGATGAGCTATGTCTGTGTGCAGATTCCCTGTCTTTCATTTATGAAAGAGGATGGAGGTCTTTGAAATCCTCTCTCTTTCCACAGAACTGTGGACTTCCTAGCCATGTGAATCATATTGGCATGCCCAGTTTAATTTCTGAGACAGTAGGTGATGCTTTTGGGTGAGAATAAATCACACTCTGTATGATTGAGTCAATAACTGCTCTGTAAAGGGTTGTGTAAATTGACCTCCTTGTCAGTGGTGGTGCTTGCTAAAAGGAATAAATTGCAGTGTTGTTTTGGGGACCTGGGACCAGCTCTAGTCCCTCAGAAGCACTTGAATGCCTGAGGTGGTGTCCAGCGCCCTGGAAATGTCAGATGAGTCCTCATTCTCTTCCACAGCTAAGGCAGGAGGAGGAGTGAGGCTAGGTGGGGCTGGGTTGGGTTAGCTTGCTCTCAGGCTCCACAAAAGCTGGTAAGGTAGTTGTTTTGGCAGGTGTCAAAGGTCTGTTCCTAGCTTCTGAGGAAAGCTGCCTGGGAGAGGTTGAAGTGGCCCTGCTCAGTCAGAAAGTCTGCTTGTGGAAGCAGGGCCATCTGAGATTCACAATCATCAAAGTACCCACAAGCAAAGACAAAGGTTCCTACCCAACATATGCTATAGACACTCTTTACAAGTGGGTGGAGGGGAAGCTCCATCTAAACAAAAGAAAATACAAACATATGAAGTGACAGCTGCCCCAGATGAGAAGGAATCAGCAAAAGAACTCCAGAAGTATGAAAAATTAGAGCAAAAGAACACCCCCAAAAGGAAAAACCAACTCTCTAGTAATGGATGCCAATCAAAATTAAAATATTGAAATGGCAGATAAAGAATTACAAATATGGATTGTAAGGAAGCTCAATAAAATCCAAGATACCAGAAAAGGAATTCAGGAAATGGCCAGGTACAGTGGCTCACACCTGTAATCCTAGCACTCTGGGAGGCCAAGGCAGGAGGATCATTTGATCTCAGGAGTTTCAGACCAGCCTGAGCAAGGGTGAGACTCTGTCTCTACTATAAAAAAAAAAATAGAAAGAAATTAGCTGGATAACTAAACATATATAGAAAAAATTAGCCGGGTATGGTGGCGCATGCCTGTAGTACCAGCTACTTGGCTGGCTGAAGCAGGAGGATTGTTTGAGCCCAGGAGTTTGAGGTTGCTGTGAGCCAGGCTGATGCCATGACATTCTATCCTGGGCAATAGAGTGAGACTCTGTCTCAAAAAAAAAAAAAAAATAGAGAACAGAGAATTAAGATGAATCAACAAAGCCTACAAGGAATATGAGATTATGTAAAATGCCCAAATATAATTATCATAGGCATCTCTGGGTGTGAAGAACAAAGCACACAAGGGCTGAAAACCCTATTTTGAGGGAATATTTAAGGAAAACTTCCTTGGCTTTGTTAGAGATTTGGACATCCAGGTACAAATATTTCAAGGAACACCTGGGAGATTCACTTCAAAGAGGCAATCACCAAGACACATAATCATTAGACAGGCCAAAGTCAACATGATGGAGGATCTCCTGCAAGCTCTAAGGTGAAAACATGAAGTAACTTAGAAAGGAAAACCCATCAGGGTAACTGCAGAATTCTTAACTGAGACCTTACAAGCCATAAGGGATTGGGGCCCCATCTTCTTATTAAATAGAACAAATGTCAGCCTAGAAGTTTGTATCCTGCAAAACTAAGTTTCATATATGAAGGAGAAATAAAGACTTTTCCAGACAAGCAAACATGGATGGAATTTCCCAAGGCAAGACCTGCACTACAGGAAATACCAAGAAACACATTATACATGGATCAACACAATAGACACCTACCAGTGTAAAATCACCCAAAAATTAAAGCTCAGAGCTCATATAAAACAATAGCACAAGAGGAAAAACAAAGCAAAAGTTACTACCCAACAGGATAAACAGGACAGCATCCCACATATCAATTCTATCAATCAATGTGAATGGTTTGAAATCCCCATGCAAGAGACGCAGGCTGGCTGAATAGATGGAAAAATACAACCCAAACATCTGCTGTCTCCAGGAAACACACCTAACCCACAAGGAGTCATACAAACTCAAGGTGAAAGGATAGAAAAAAATATTCCATGCAAATGGAAACCAAAAGAAAGTGGGTGCAGCCATTCTTATATCAGACCACATGGACTTTAAATCAACAATAGTAAAAAAAGACAATAAGAGTCATTATATAATAGTAAAGGGAGAAATTCTACAAGAAGACACAACAATCCTAAATATTTGTGTGCTGAACACAGGAACACACAGATTCATAAAGCAAATCATACTAGATATAAGCAAAGAGATAAACAGCAGCATCATAATTGCTGGAGACTTCAACAGGACACTGACAGAATTGGACAGATCATCCAAGCAGAAAATAAAGAAATATGGGACTTAAACAGGATTCTAGAACAAATGGGCCTAACAGACATTAAAAAAATAATCTATCCCAAAACTACTGAATATAATTTCTTTTCATCAGCACATGATGAAAAGATTGACCATATCTTAGGCCACAAAACATGTCTCAACAAATTCAAAAAAATAGATACCATTCCATGTATCTTCTCAGATCACAGTGGAATAAAACTAGAAATAAAGTCCAAGACAAACACCCAATTCTACAGAAAGTCATGGAAATTAAACAACCTGCTATGGAAAGATTATCAAGTCTATAATGAAATTAAGACGGAAAAAAAAATACCTTGAACTGAATGACAGAGAAAAAAGCTATCAAAATCTATGATATTCAACAAAAGCAATAAAAGGGAATTCATAGCCATAAATGCCTACATCAAAAAGACATAAAGATTACAAATCAATATTCTAATGACACACCTCAAGGAATTATAAAAATAAGGGCAAACCCAACCCAAATTTAGCAGGAGAAAAGAAATATCTAAGGCCAGAGTAGAATTAAATGAAATGGTAAACAAAAAGCAATACAAAGGATCATTGAAATAAAAAGTTGGTTCTTTGAAAAGATAAAATTGATAGACTTCTTGATAGATTAACCAGGAATAGAAGAGAAAGGACCCAAATAAGGTCAATCAGAAATAAAAAAGCACATATTACAACTGATACTACAGAAATATCATCTGTAAATACTGTAAAAACCTCTTTGCACATAAACTCTAAAACAGTGAAGAGATTGACAAATTCCCAGAATCACATGAACTCCCAAGAGTCAATTAGGAATAAATAGAACTCCTAAAAAGACCAGTAAGGAGCAGCAAGATTGAAACAGTAATCAAAAAGCTTCCAGCAAAAAAAAAAAAAGCTCAGATCAGATGGATTCATAGCTGAATTTTACCAGACCTACAGAGAAGAGCTGGTACCCATACTGCAGAAATTATTTCATAACATCAAGAAGTAGGGAATCCTTCCCAAGTCATTCTATGAAGCCAGTATCACCTTGATACCAAAGCCAAGAAAGGACACAATAAAAGAAAACTACAGACCAATAACCCTTGTGAATATAGATGCAAAAATCCTTGATAAAATACCAGCAAACCAAATTCAACAGCATATAAAAAAAAAAAATCTACATAACCAAGTGAGCTTCAACCCAGGGATGCAAGGATGGTTCAACACACATAAATCAATAAATGTAATTCACCACATAAGCAGGAACAAAAACAAAGACCACATGATCATCTCAAAAGATGCAGAAAAAGCATTCAATAAAACTCAGCACCCTTTCATGATAAAAAACCCTCAACAAACTAGGAATAGAAGGAACATAACTAATAAATATAAAGTCATATATGACAAATCCATAGCCCACATCATACTGAGTGGAAAAAAGCTGAAAGCATTCCCACTGATAACTGGAAAAAGACAAGGGTGTCCACTGTCACCACTTTTATTCAACATAGCACTGGAAGTCCTAGCCAGAACAATTAGGCAAGAGAAACAAATAAAGGGTATCTAAATTGGGAAAGAGGAGGTCAAACTATCACTTTTTGCTGATGATATTATATATCTAGAAAACCCCAAAGAATCCACCAAGAGATTACTGGAATTGATAAGTTCAGCACAGCATCAGGTTACAAAAACAATGTACACAAATCAGTAGCATTTGTATACACCAGTAATAATCAAGCTAAGAGTAAAATCAAAGAATCAATGACCATTCACAATAGCCACAAAGAAAATAAAATACCTAAGAATTTACTTAACCAAATAAGTGAAAGATTTCTACATAGAGAACTATGAAACAATGAGGAAAGAAATTGCAGATGATACAAACAAATGGAAATCATGTTATTCTCATGGATTGGTAAAATCAACATTGTTAAAATGTCCATACTAACCAAAGTGATTTACAGATGTAATGCAATCCCCATCAAAATACCAACATCATTCTTTACAGGTCTAGAAGAAAACAATTCTACAGTTCGTTTGGAACCAGAAAAGAGTCTGAATAGCCAAAGCAATCTTAATCAAAAAGAACAAATCTAGAGGCAACTTATTACCAGACTTCAAACTATACTGCAAGTTTATAGTAACTGAATCAGCATGATATTGGCACTAAAATAGAGACATAGATCAATGAAACAGAAGAGAGAACACAGGTATAAAATCATCCACATACAGCCAACTGATCTTTGACAAAGCAGACAACCATATACACTGGTGAAAAGATGCCCTATTCAATAAATGGTACTGGGAAAAGTGGATAACCACATACTGAAGAATGAAACAAGATCCATATCTCTTACCACTCACAAACATTAATTCAAGACAGATAAGAGACTTAAATGTAAGGCATAAAACTATAAGACTCCTAGATGAAAATGTTGGAAAAACTCTTCTAGATATTGGCCTAGGCAAAGAATTTATGAAGAAGACCCCAGTGGCAATCACAGCAAAAACAAAAATAAGCAAATGGCACTTGATTAAATTAAAAAGCTTCTGCACAACTAAGGAAATAATTAACAGAGCAAATAGACCACTTATAGAATGGAAGAAAATATCTGCAAGATATAAATCCAATAAAAGGCTAATAACCAGAATCTACAAAGAACTCAAGCAAATTGGTAAGAAAAAAACAAACAACTCCATTAAAAAGTGGTCCAAAGACACGAACAGAAGTTTTCGAAAGAATATAGACAAATGGCCAATGAACATCTGAAAAATACTGAATGGCACTAATCATCAGAGAAGTGCAAATTAAACCACAATGAGATATCACTTCACCCCTTTAGAATGGCTTTTATTAAAAAATCCAAAAACAATAGATGCTGGTGTGACTGCATAGAGAAAGGAATGCTTATTCACTGTTGGTAGGACTGCAAATTAGTACAACCTCTATGGAAAACAATTGGGAGTTTCCTCAAATGACTAAAAGTCAACCTACCGTTTGATCCAGCAATCTGACTTCTTGGTATTTACCAAAAGGAAAATAAGTCATCTTATCAATAAGACATCCTGCACTTGAATGTCTAATGTAGCACAATTTACAATTGCAAAGATGTGGAATTAACCCAAGTGCCTATCAATTTATGAGTGGATTAACAAAATGTAGTGTATGTGTACTATGACATGCTAGTCAGCCATGAAGAAGGATGAATTAAGACCTTTTGCAACAGTTTGTATGGAACCAGAGACCATTATCCTAAGTGAAGTATTAATATCTAAAAAATGGAAAAACAAAAAACACATGTACTCACTATTAAATTGGAACTAATCAATGAGCACACATATTCACAGAGGTAAGTTAAACACAATGGAAATCAAACAGCAGGGAGTTGGGAAGAAGGGATGGGTGATCCCTTCCTAATGCATACCTAATGCATACAATGAACACTGTGTGGGTGATGGGCACATTTATAACCCTAACTCAAGAATAACAAAAGCGGTCCATGTGACCAGATACATTTGTACTTCCACAATATTGGAAATTAAAAAAAAAGAATTTTATAATCCAAAAATAATAAATAAATAAATAAAACTATCAATAAAACTATCAAGTTTTGTAAAATATAATATGTGAATCAAAGTTGAGAAATATTTCAACTAAGCCCATCACTTATGGTTTGAAAATAAATAAGGAAGGGCAGCACAGTGGGATGACTTAGAATCACAAGATCTAACTGAATCCCTATGTCCACTTCCTAATAACTGCATGACATCAAGTACATGTTGACTTCTCTGAGCTTTACTTTCTTAATGTGTTAAACTGGGTTCTACTTTGACCAATTCCAAGTTAAGTGTCTTCAAATATAAGGCAAATTAGGCAGGGTCTCTCTTTAAATATGGATATCATGATAGTCATCATTGTTGCCCTTTTACCTGTATGTTGTCATATTGGACAAATTGCAGAATTGCATGAATCCATTCTACTAAGTGAAGTATTCCAGGAATGGAAAAATAAGTGCCACATGTACTCACCAGCAAATTGATTTCACTGATCAACACCTAAGTACACATATAGGAATAACATTTATCGGATGTCGGGCAGATGGGAGGGGGGAAGAGGGGATGGGCATATACATACATAATTAGTGCGATGCACACCATCTGGGAGATGGTCACGCTTGAAGCTCTGACTCGAGGGGGGAGGGGCAAGGGCAATATACATAACCTTAATATTTGTACCCTATAATATGTTGAAATAAAAAAAATTATTAAAAAAGGCGTGTATACATTTGGGATTTTGTATGACTGAGCTCATCATATTTAGAAGTGCTTAGGATTTAGACATATCTGTGTCCCAATGCCAGCTCTACTTCATATTCCCTCTGTCTGGCCCAGCAGAGAGAACATATGTAACAGGGAGTAGCACAGAGTAGGAGAACAATAAGTTAAATTTTCTCTATGGGAAAGTAAAAAGTTATTATAAAAGTCTGAACCCTAAAGTTTTTACATAGAAAATTTTCAGAGCACATTTCAGACATTTGACTAATAGTTTTAGATCAAAAGAAAAAGTTTAGGGTGGAAAGTCCTGGCCTGGATGTTAGAACACCTGGTTGTAAATACCAGTTCTACTACTAAGGACTGTGTAATTTTTTCCATTGTCAGACATCGGCCTGCTTCCTTATTGTGAAACAGCCACGATGATCCTTTCGTAGCCCACCTCCCAGAGTGTAGTAAAGTTCAAATGAAATAGTATGAGAGAGTGGGGCAAGGATATGAGTCCCATATTTTGTTTTGATTTTATGCAATAAACTCTTTTTATTATAGGCGGTATTTTCCAAGAATGTGTTCTGCAGAACACACGTTTTGTAAGAAATGGAATGGAAGTTATTTTTATGAAGGATTTGTGCTCAAATATGTTTGGAAAATTCTGGGTTAAACAAAGTTAACCCCTTACCTTAAGACTTCTCAAAACCTCTAATAGGCTAAGGTAAATGTCTAGAAAGGGAAAATTTTATTCAATACTTTCCTAGATTCATTTAACCTCATACCTTTTATCTTTAAGGATTAGTATTATCCAAAACACTTGGCTCTTTGAAGAATGGACCAGTTTGAGTTGAAGTTTGTATTCTCAAGTAAAACCTTTTCTGCACATTGCAATAATGGCTTGGTACATTATTATCTATGTCCCAAAAATGGAGCTAAATGTTTCAAACCTGGTAACATGGATATAAACATGATTTGAACAACTTAATCATTTGAATTGTATGCCTTATCCCCATTTCATAAGAGAGGGAAACAAAAAGGTCTAAAGTAGGATTCTGTTTGATGAGTAACCGCGATATTGTCTAAGTACAGTAAACAACAGTAGAACCACAAAAAGAGAATATTGAGATAAAGATTAACCTTTCAAGAAAATGTATGCAATTCAACCATAGTCTGATACAGAATTTCAAGATTTCATTTTTTTTGCATGTAAAGCTATCTAACTTTATTTCATCCAAACCTGTTTATTTCTGTATTAAATTATTTAAGAAAATTGATGCGATCCATAAAAAATAGGATGAGTGAATGTTGTAAAATCTCTTACAATATGCCAAATGTATCATCTGTGATCTTATATTGTAAAATCAAAATTTATAATTGGGCCATATATGAACAACATTGACGAGGTATTGAGTGTAGAATTATTCCTTTCTAAGGTTAGTACACTACTGCCAAACAGCGTTGATCAGCAGTGTTTCTATTTTTTAAACCAAAAAAAAAAGCTTTCTTCCAATAACATTTTTAAAAAGCTCAATATGTTAAATAAAAAGACGCAAAAGCTGTCTGTAAGAAGCAAGTGAAGGGAGCTGGAAAACCTGTCTGTTCAGACCATCCCTTCTACCAACTTCCCTCTGACACAAGATCCCCAGGGTCCTCTGTGAGCCTATGAACCACTGGTCCAGATAGCGTATCAGACAAAAATTGGAGAAGGGTGATTTTTCTCTGTTATTTAAGCTAACATACAATACTAAGCACATGCATAAAGGCATGTAAAAAGAATCTTATAGCTGGAAGGGATCTTGATCATCACGAAGTCCAATGACCACCAATTTTACGAATGAGGAAACAGGCCCAGAGAATTTTGCTGATTTGGCCACAATCACATGGCTAATTGGGGGCAGAGTCAGGAATAAGATTTCTGTCGCTGGACACAGTCTGGTGCACTCCTTAACACACTACACGGACCTGCATAAATCACTGGAGGTAGAATAGTTTTCTAAAATGCTTTATCATGAGAGAGAATTTATAAAATATATTAAGAATTTATCAGACCGTTCTTTCAATTTGAGGTATAAGTATAATGTCTTCAGTGAACCAGCACAGTAATCAAGGCAAGTTTATGCATCCTGAAGTCCCTTCCTGGTACCCTGATATTTCCCTGCACGTAAACGCACCTAGAGGGTATTTATACACAGCCCACCTTGCCTCTAGTCTAGTGGGCAAGAAGCTGCTCAGCTTGGTGCTCTTGTCATTAGTCCTTTCCTTCATTCAAATCACACGCTGAATAACAACTTCCCCGAAGATGATCCTTAAGCAGTTACAAAGGTTTACATTTCTCATAATCAAAGTATTTCAAAAATCAGGGATCATAGTCACTTAATATTCTCAGCTTATTACAGAGTGTTCCAAGTAATTAGAAAATGTTTCTGATAATAATGACTTTTTTAATGAGAACATTTCCTTTTCCATATATTTTAAGGTAGTTAACATGAGCAGACACATGTATATTCTTGCCTTTTCTATTCTTAACTCCATTTCTTTCTTGAAGAAAGATCTCTTTTGAGAAGTTAATAAGATCTGCTACCTAAGTGAGGATGAAGTTTCCTTCTTTAAAAGCATGACATAAACTCAAATTCCAGACAGATGATACAGTGACTTAACATTCCGATAGCCCCTTGAGCTCTAAACAAATAGCAATGATGGATAAAACATGAAAAACGAAAGACATGTCTGGGCTCAAACACAAGGTAAGCTGCTCGTGACAAGCAATGAGACAATGTGCAGAACTGGTACTGTGGGATATACGGGGTTCCTATCCAGAAACAAACAGTGGAAGCCAAGAGTTTACCTCCTACCTACGTAGGGAGATCAGAAGTACTCTGTGTGGTATTTGGGAGTTGAAGTCTGCCTTTCTCAGCGAAGCCAGAGTCCCCACCTTATGGGAAGAGCCTGAGAAAAGCTCTGCTTGCAAGGGCTGTGGCTCGTGGTAAGACACAGGCCTACAGGGGCGGAAGGATATAGACAGCGTGGAGCTGAACCAACCCACTCGCTGGCTCAGTGGCTGTACTCGTGTTTTTCCTCATATCCGTCCGGCTTAAAATCACTATTAGAAGAATGGTTTTAGATAGAGCCCCTGGGAGGAGGCCCTTACTGGAGAAGGAGAGATGAGGACACAAGAGGAAAGAGAAAGAGAAAGAGAAAAAGAGAAGATAAAAATAAAATAAATACCCTCTCCCAACACACACACTACAAATGATTATAAAATTGAAGTCCAAAACACCTATTTCCAAAGCTAATAAAAAAATGAGAGCAGGCTGTATTTTTTTAAGAGACAGTGTCTCACTTTGTTGCCCAGGCTGGAGTGCAATGTCCCGATCGTAGTTCACTATAATCTTGAATTCCTGGGCTCAAGCAATCCTCCTGCCTCAGCCTCTGGTCTCTCAGGTCTTTTTATTTTTATTTTTTTAATCTACAAATGTTTTCATTTAAGGATATCTAGTATACTGTGGTGTTTATTTAGAACTTTTCAGTATACAAAATGAGATGACAGAGTACATTGAATGGTAGATATATAATTGGTAGGTGTATAATTAGTAAAGAATAAAGCCTTCAAACGTAGCTACCATAGAATAATTTCTATGAGAGAGCAAGATTGACAATACAAGATCAATTGTAATTTTCAAAGATAAAAATGAGAAGAGTATAGACCTGAAGACATGTCACTGCTCCCAGTAGGGTTGCGATGATGGTGTGTAGTATCGTTCAAGTTAACCAACAGCAAATTAAACTGGGCTTTGAATAAATGAAAAAGAAATTCAGGCATTCATTCATTAATATTTATTATTCTCTGATAAAAATGAGGAGCATCTAAATCATTTCTTAAGATTTGCAGAAGTACTTCTAAAAAAGTGACATATCCCTTAAAACCTATATCAAAGACTAGCAAAACTTATCCTTAAAGAAGTTTCCTTTGTCTTATCTAATTCTCTCCAGCTGCAATTCAAACTCTTTTAATCAGTCTGTTCTTTCTCATATTTTAATTGGCGTTCACTAAAGATATTCTTACTATGGATTTCCAAGGGATGAAATTTCTATTCAAGCAAAAGCCTGAACGTGAAACAAGAAATCCAAAGTAACTCTGGAAACGGCAAGATTGTGTTTGTGCCATGAAATTCAAATGCTCTTAACTATCTGGAGGGAGAATCATAATATTTCTCATGAACGTTACATGATATGTTTTCCATTTTCAAAATATTCTTTTCTCCATGATATTTTAGCAATGGAAAAATTTAAAATTTCGTGTTTATGGACAAAATTTGAAAAACATTTGGCCTCCAAATTCAATCTACAAAGCGTGCATTTTTAAAGGCTCTTTGAACAGAGGAGATTGGGATTCTACAACTTGTCAGGAAAGGAGATATCTTTGTGAGGTTTTCAATACGCTGCTAAAATTTTTTTGTTTGTCTCATATTTTACTTCCTAAATCTAAACGTAACCTGGCCAAGTACTGAAGTCATTGGAGACCAAGGTATTAGTTTAAAAAAACAGGAATTAAGATTTTTGATCAGAAATCAGGCAAAATTATGGTTTCTGGAAAGAAGTGGAATTTCTACTGTCTTGAAGAATGGTTCAGGAATTGGAATTTTGGAAGAAAAAATATTTCTGAAATCCTTAGCCTATAGAGCCAACTTTTCCTTAAAGAAATCTTCCCCAAAGTGATGCTCTTATTATTTCATAAAAATTGTCTTATATACAAAATCGTTACTTTGTGTACTTTTTATGTCTAAGATATGTGCACATGCATTTTTTAATCTGATTCTTTTAATGGCTCCTGGGAACAGGCATTCATTCTCTCACTCATTTAAAGGATGAGAAATTGCAGGATTGTAGAAATTAAGTAATTTGACCATAGTCACAAAGACAATGAGTAACCAAACCAGGATTCAAATCCCTATGACTTAGTCTTATTCCTACTCTGTGAGAGCAAGCATACTTGGATTAATTTAGGTCTCCAGAAATATAGACTCCTATAATATTATATAAACATATTTAAATATAATTAGCCTGTAAGTAAGAATATATTAGTCTTGTCCCTTGAAATCTTTATTATTAAGGGACTCTGTTTGCAATGAATGAGAGTATTTTCACTGTCAATATTCTAAAACTTTAATTTAATTCTGATTATACTAATTTACATAGTAATTTTGTTCCAGTTTCTACTTTGCTTAATTGGACAAAAAAGTTCTAGTAGTAGTAAAATTTACATTAGAACTCATCTAGGAACACAGAGTATCATATTCATAGCCCCAGGCATCTACTGATATGTTAAAGCATAGCTTTAAACAAATATTAGATGTAAAACATAGGATATACATCATACTGAAGGATGATAAGAGGTTTTGTTCACTTACTGATAGAAAAAAATCACCTGTGTTAGTGAAGCTAAGTACTAGAAAGGAAAATAAAAGTGTTGTGGTGTCTTCAATAAGTAAGCCCCTAAAAAGTTATCCTTACGTGCATATGTGTGTTTGTGTGTGAGTGTGTATGACAGTGTTTGTGTGTGCATAATAATAGTCAGCTCTGGTAAGGGGATAATAAGATGAACATTCTATATAATGTCAATGAGACTAAAAATTGTTTCTGTGTCAGTGAGACTATAAACTGCTTCCATGTCAATGAGAATATAGGATGTTTCACTACATACTTAAGACATTTAATAATATGGGCCAATAATCTTAAAATATTAAATCATTTGGCCACATAATTTCTAGAAATCTCTTAGGAAACAAATAATCAAAAATGCAGGCAGAGTTCATGAACAAATTAGTTGTGCATAGTATGGTATAGCAAAAAGTTGAAAATAATTTTTTTGTCTTAAAATAGGGTAATGGCTAGAAATTATGCTGTTTACTTCATAGATAATTGTATATCAACTTAAAATTATATTTTCACAAATTGCTTGATGGTATGATGAAGAGTGGACTATAAAATTATCTATAGTAGGAGCTCAATTATATGTGTACATTTGCTCATGGAGAAAATGAAAAGAATAAAACAAATTGTTAACAGTGGTCAATTCTAAAACAGTGTATTTTCTTCATTCTTGTCTACTTTTACACTTGTCTACTTTTATAATGGTTATGGGTTTATGTGTATTTTTAACAAAAATATATCAATTTTAGAAATAGATAAGTGCTTGAGAAGTGATGCCCATAAAAGTTAGAGCGGAGTCCTCAACACCTTATGAGACCAATTCCAAGGAAACCGGCCGTATGGATGTGCATCCCTCATGTGGAGAGAGATGCTCGCATCCACATTCTACGGTATCACTTTGTGGCTGTCAGCTCTTGAAGACTTTTCCCATGCCTCTGTTTGGAGCACTTCTATGGGAAATAATGTTTTAGATGGTGTAATGATTATTTTCTTTCTTATTTATCTCAGAACAACTTTAAATATAAAGATTATAATCCACCAGGCACTTAGTGCTAACAGACTGGACAGAATAGTTCTGAGAATAACTTTCCTGAGCTTCTAGTTTGATATATCTTGCATACATTATCTCTTGTAAACTATACATCAGCCCATTTTACAGATTAGGCAACTAAGTTCTTGGAGACTATGTGATTTGCCCATGTAACTGTGGTGAGTTAGAAGCAAAATTAGAAGTCTATACTCTTCCCACTACACACATTAAGGTACTACCTTGTCAGAGCTTACCAAAAGATTTAAGTTATATTTGTACTTAGTGCTGGAAAGATTCTAATTATCCCAGTGTATAACTTCTGGGACAAACTGAATTAATAAGGACTTATTTATAAGGTAAAATTGAGCTACCATGTGCTTTCCTCAAATAATTCTTACACTTGGAACAGGGAACAGAGAATGTATTGAGCTTAAATGTATAGTGGAAAGGAGTTTGAACTAATTCATCTACTTGAATGAATAGAGACAGACTCAACCACTGTATACTTCCTTTTGTTTTTTACATGCAAATAATAGTAAAATATATTTAGATTTACATTAGTAATTACTCAAACTCATTACAGTTTACCACTATAAATTCAAAGAAGCCTTAATATAAAACTATATAAATATATTGTTTGTATTTATTTATGCCCACAAACTTATAATAGAAATGCAGATAAATTCTAAACCATTTCATTCAAAGAGAAATGAGACACAAAATTGGCCATGAAGAGGAAGCTTATCTTACATCTATGAGAAATAAGCTTTGGAGAAATCTGTTTATTTTTCTATGCACATTGTGGTTCATTCCAGGTAGCAATTCCAAGCCATATTTATCATTTTAGAAAACTCACAATAAGTTCTCTGCTTGCTGATTATTTTATTTTGAAAAAAATTGTCCTATATATTTTTTGTACTGAGTAAATAATATACAGTACATTAAAGAGCCACTAAGTCTAACTCTCCTATTTTAATCAATGCTGAGCAGCAGCACTGGGTTGAATCCAAAGAAACTTATTATTATAGTAGAAAACCTCCTCCAACTATTCGAGAATGTTATTTTAAAGGCCTCAGGAAACAAAAATAAAACAAATGCTTTAAACCTTTTCAAAACTCTGTCCCAGAAAATAAAAGCCAAGTGCCTGCTCTCCAGAGCATTATGGAGAGATGCATTCGGCCAAGTTTGAATATATCTCTTTAATGTGAGCAACTGGTAAAACTATGATTGAACAATACTAAATAACCTTCTGAAGATTAAAAATATCCCAATTTGGGTTATTTAATTAGAGTTATTCATCCTAAAAGAGAAAATGACTGTATACATTTAAAAACATTATGCATTACTTTTAAAATATAATTTGGCACATGCAACATTATGAATAAGTAAAATTAAGTCTCCGATTATCCTTTAATAATCTTTAATAAAACAAAACAAAGTATAACATGTCCCATCTCAACCAAAAATGACTGTCATTAGCTTCTTTTCGAGAGCCACAGCTTAGAAAAGGAAAACCATAACAAGGTTGCTTTCTTTGATAGAATTCTTGACATTTAGTGAAGTATAAATGTTGATTTTTACATTAAAAGATTAACATAATTAAAATCTAAAATGCTCAGTGTTTATCAAGAATAAAGTTCCTTAAGATTCTCAGATATTTTCCCATGTTATACTTTAATAAACATTTCTAAAAATTAGATTTATTTGAGAACTAACTTTAAAGTTCAGAATAATTGTGATTGATCTTTTCTAGCTAAAATCTTTACGGAAATAGTGTGGACTAGGTAGTCCAAATGGATTATCCTGGTCTAACCCACCCCTTTAGAAATGAGTGAACTAAAGACCTGTTAGTGACAAGTACAGAATGTGATGTCAGAGTTCTGCCTCTGTAGTACTCTCTCCCCCTCCGCTGTTGTCTCCATCTACACAATAAGTATTATTAACAATCCTAAGAAAAATGCTAGTTAAATTAGCTTCAGTTTTTGAAGTCAATGCTCTAAAATTTCAAAAGCATAAGTTTTTCTTTGTTTCCTTAATACCTCCCATCTTGCCCAAAGGGAATGAGCTGAAAATTTCATAATGCATGTTCATTAGAGAAACATTCTATAAACCTAAAGTGAGTAAAATATGCATTCTTTCTTTTTTCTTCTTTTGTCCCATTGAAGTAAGTCTTTTTGTTCTTTGTTTTTATTTTTGTTTTTTGTTTGTAGAGATGAGGTCTCGATCTGTCATCCAGGCTGGAGTGCAGTGGTGTGCTCATAGTTTACTGCAGCCTTGAACTCCTGGGCTCAAGCAATCTTCCTGCTCAGCCTCCCAAGTAGCTGGGACTAAGGCATATGCCACCATGCTCAGCTAATTTTTAAATTTTTTGTAGAGCCAGGGTCTTGCTATGTTGCCCAGGCTGGTCTTGAACTCCTGGCCTCAAGCCGTCCACCCATTTCAGCCTCCAAAAGTGCCGAGATTACAGGTATGAGCCACCGCTCCTGGCCTATATACATTGTTTCTTTCCAGAATTTGAGTCTAAGATGAAACTGAAAAAGAGACCAACCTACTTTTTACTCTCTTTTTATTTCAGTGCCATACTGAAATAATAGAGGTCAAAATGGTCACATTTCCAGGAGATGCTCCTCCATGGAGTATATTAAATTGATATTTCAAGGCTAGTAAAATATAAAATTGCTTTTGTCTATATGGGGAGCTCTAAAATATTTACAGTATTTTTTAAAAAACTCTAGTTAGAATACAAGTCAAGATGACCATCTTAATAGAGGACCTAAGCATTGCTTAGTGATTGTGACTTTTCCGTTGTAATTAGTGAGAGTTTTCTATTACAATTAGACATTCGTCAGTGGCTATCATGCCAATCCAAATATTACCCTATCTCCATTGCTCTATCCACTTGTTTGATCAAGTAATAATGGCTTATCTAACTCCAGATACAAAACTTTTAGAAAGAGGAATATAGGGTATTACTCATTTGTTTTTATGTTTAATTCTCAAAGAGTAAAATGGAAAATTAATTTTGTATTTTTGTTCGGTAGGACTATTTAGAAGAGAGTTATCTGAGCTCTTAGAACAGGAAGGTCCATTTGGCTCTTTTATTTTCCTCTTTCTAAATTCTCCATGAGATGGAGATAATTGTAGGAAGTTGGAAAAAATAACATGTAACTTTGATTTCTGATTTTTAAATGTGTTTTAAGCATTAGAATTTCTTCTCAAAGAAAATCTTAAGCAGACCTACAATATGTAACAAAGATAAGTGTCAAGTCTTTGTCTATGAAGTGGATTTAGAGAGCCCAGAGGCCAGGGAAACCCAGCCCCTCATCTCTTTACTGTATTGGCATCTTTTCAGAGTTTCGGAGCTCTGTGGAACACAGCTTTGAAAGCATGGTTATGAATGATACAAAAGACTAGGAGGATAAGTGAAAACGTTAGTCTACAAAGTGTCATTACTTTGCTAGATTAATAAGGATCGTTTATGGCAGAAAGACATGTCTGCAGAAGGTCTGATTTATAATAGAAATTTGAGTTCAAGTGGCTAACAATTTTTGACTAAATCTATAACTGAAAACAAATTCACAAAAATCACTCTAAATGAAGTATACATGTGTCATGATTGGAGTAAATTTAAAAAGAAAGAATAATGAGAATATGAGTCATTAGATACTTTAATAGTTGCTTAATAATTCTCCTCTAGTAATCAAAGAGTTCATCTATTTAAAAACTAATTATGTATTTGGTTATTTGGACATTTATATGTCTGGAAATAATTGAGTAGAGAAAAAAAGGCTAGTAGTCTTAATATTGGCAAATACTTTGTGTTAGTAGGCTAATAAAAAGCCAAGCTATAAAACTAAAAATAAAGTATTGATGAATAAACAATCTTATTATTCATTTTAATTAATTGATGGAAACTATGAAGTTCTTCGACATTAAAAAGGGAAAATCTTGTACTCATCATCAAATTTGTATTAACTGATCAACCCTTATGTGCACATATAGTAGTAACATTCACTGGGTGTCGGGCAGGTGGGAGGAAGAAGAAAGGGATGGGTATATTCACACCTAACAGGTGTGGTGAGCACTGTCTGGGGGATGGGCAGGCTTGAAGCTCTGACTCAGGCAGGCCAAAGACAACACATATAACCTAAACATTTGTACCAGTGTAATATGCTGAAATAAAAATAAAATAAAATAAAAAAGAGAGAAAATTTTTTCTAGATTAGAAATGAGTTATATTAATGGACATTAATATACTCATTAGATTTAATCAGAATATTGGTATATTAGCCCACATCTTTAGGTCTTAATCAGACCTTTATTTTAATTTTTTCTTCCAAAAATTGGTGGAAAAGCAGCTGTGTCATCCAGTATCTATTCTCTTGTTTTTCTAAATTTACATTGGTGACCAGGACACATGACCATTTAACTAAAGATCGTTTTCCCATCCTTCTCTCTGTTTTTCTAAATTTACTTTGGTGACCAGGACACATGACCATTTAGCTAAAGATCATTTTCTTATCCTTCCTTGCAGTCAGTGATTATGCTTGAGCCAGCGGAGTACTACAAAAATATGTGCAACTTCTAGATTATCTCCTTAAAGATAAAGCTGCTGTCTCAATATATTCTTGTTTCTCCTATCCTTGGCCAAGTTCAGTAGCTGTAGCAGATCTTAGACCTAACCATGGAAGCCACATGTTGAAGATGATATAACCAACTAGTCAAATCAAAGTTCCTGGGGACCATACACTAATCTTAAGAGAGAACTATTTTATGTAATTCAAAACCCTGTATTTTGAGGTTTCTTTGTGATAAGTTTCTACTTTTGTCTAGCTAATAAAGTACTTAGTACCAAAAGGGTGTACTGCCATAAAAAAAAAAAAATGTGGCATTGTCTTAGTAGTTGAATTGCAGACTACAAGGTCTTAAACATTGCAGGCTGGAAAGCTAATGACCTCTGTTATGGCATGGCATGGTATTTAGTAAAACTGATGGCTGTAATGCAAGGAAGGTTATACTTCTGAATTCTGTTGCTGTAAAGAATATTATCAGGAAAAGTCTAAATATCTGTCTATGTTAGCTGCCCCTTGACGCTTTTAGCCAAATACAATGAGAGAGAAAAGCTTGAGTAAAGATTGCCAGTGTGCAAGTAGAAAGAAATAGACCTTGCTAAGGGAATCCATCTCTGACAGAGGTCTAAACTTGACCAAAATCGGTATTTCTTGTAAAAGGGAAATCCCCTTTTTTATGTCTCAACGAGCAGAAGACAAGACCTTTGCTCAAAGACTTTCTCAAAAGCCTCTCTTTTGTACTTAATCAGAAGCTCCACCCAGCTACAAAGATAGGATAGAATTATATTAACTTTTCCCTATAGACTATAGTCTCAGAAAGATGGTCCTATCCCAGCACAAAAGCAGAAAATAGCAACGAAGAAAATAGGAGAGATCATCAGGTATGGTACTTTTCACACACGACTGATTAGAAAGCAAATAGAAGCCTCACTAAATTCTTGAGGAAATTAATATTGCTTTAAGAAAAGAGAGAGAGAGAGAGACATAATCCAGGCCTACAAGCAAACCCCTAAGTTCCTAAATGTGTATAACCAAGAATCAGCATGTGAAAAATTATACACCTCCCAAATAGAGCACAATCCCCCACCCAAAACTTGCTTCAAGTTTGATGGCAAAGTGTAGTATGCAAAGGAAAACTTCCAGAGGACTCCAAATGTCATGGAGGGCAGTGGCCAAGAAAACTATCCAAGGGAGCAAAGTCAGAAGTAAATTAAGCAAGGACTAAGATATTTCAAAGTTTGTATGCATCAATATATAACTGCTGTGGACCACTGAGGACTCTGTGTGTTCTATTTTTATCTCTATGAGTAGTTTATTTTTCTACTCCATCTTTGTATATTAGGTGATAGGGATGGGTGGGGAAAGTAACATGTCTCTTAGTTTACAGATGAGGGGTCACAAGAAGAGGAACATTAAGAGATTCGAGACTTTAAACTGGATGCAGAAAATGTGTGGGACATGTGTGGCTTCACTGAGGATGGGAACGATGTTCTGTGAGTGCTGAAAAGGATAGCAAATTGAAGACTATTGTCAAAAATCCCCATAACTACTCTGTTAATAATCCTCATCATCAAATACTGTCAACTATTGTCAATAATCCCCATAACTATCTTTTAAAGCAGAAATTCACATGTTTTTGAGGCCTAAGGATGGGCACAAAGATACCCATGAAGAGAATATATTCCCTAGTGTTGCTAGCAATTAGGGTAACCATGTGATTAAGTTTGGGACAATGGGATGTGAATAACTGTTATATATGAATGAACTAATGAGCATTGAGAATTATCCCTAATCACGGAGGGGTGGGGAATGTTTAAAACTAAAAAAGAAGGGTCTATGAGTTAAAATTATTATATAACGGGAAAAATCAGAGTTCCTTATGAAAGATTTCAATTATACTATAAATTTTCAATAACATGTTATCAAATCTCCACAGTGAACTAATAATGAGTTGATAATTTAGATTAGTTCATATAATTTGAGTTAATCCTGATTTCTATCTTTAATCCAATTAGAAAGAAAAGTATTTGATTTGGAATTAAATATTTTTATTCTTTTTTCTATGCTTCACAAATTACTTAGGAAAAAAAAAGCATGCTAGCAATGAGGTAATTGATCCAAATTGGTTTTTGCTAGTTCTAATTTTTAAACATCTACCCTAGATGTTAATTTCCTTATTTTTGTTGATTTTTAGAATTCATCAATATACTTTTTTTATTCCACTTGACATGGCTTATTTAGTTATATGTTTCTACATTTTAAATGACAAGACTTGCACAGTATGTTCTTTTTAAATTTCATAGAAAACCACAGGTACAGATGGTCCATTAATAGCAATAAAAAGGCAAATTAAAATTATGCAAAACTCTTTGGAAAGCAATTCATTCCACAGCTATTACAAGGAAAGTGTCTGTGTTTAAAATCTAATGTGATAAGACTTCCTGCTGATACGACAAGTCATCCTAAAAGAAGTGTGTATCATCTGAATTATCTGCTTTTGGCAAGAAAGGCAGACTACCTAATTGATTTTAATAAACAATGGCTACGAGTAAGATTCCAATCTGTCAGGGTTAGGTCCTACCTCCTTATATAATTTGATAGACAATGACATTCAAAATCACAAATTTCTGATTCACGTATTTACTATTCACTAATGTGTCTCTATTTATATGATAGAATTTTTTCTATCATCTTAAGTTATTTTGCTCATTAATATTTCTGTAGGGGTTGTGGTTTATGAAGCTTCTGTTTGAATGAGGCATGGTGATGCAATCGATACCAATAAACTCTGGAACTAAACGCACCCAGGTTCCAATCTCCCTTTTATATGTATCCACTTGAGAATATCTATTAATCTTATTTTTCACCTATAAAATTATGATAATTAATGACAAGCCTTTAAAATATTGTAAAGGCTATCATCATAGATGTGAAAATACATCATGTGTTTTCAATTCCAAGCAAATATTAATGTGTTATATATCTAGATTGGGAAGAGAGAAAGCAAGATAAAGTAAAAGACTTCAGGATTTGATGCAACTGTCATTGAGTTAGTTTTCTTAGAGGTATAAAAAATGACATTAAGGAAAACTTGTGTCAGTGGCAGAAAGGAGGAAAACTGAAGACGCATTTCTGAAGAGGAAGAGAAGAGATGAAGGGAGCAGCAAATTGGAGAGAGACCTAGTAAAGAAAGAAAAGAAGAACATAGCTAAAAGAATATTTGAGAAAATAAATAAAACCTTCTTCAGTGATACCTTGTCAAATATTAACAAAGAAGAGGTAAGACCATGCTAATAAATTCTGATAGATTGCTCTTCAACAGAAATTTATTCTATTGATAATACCCAACTGTGATCTAATCTATACGAGTGAAAGGATTATGTTAAAGCCACACAAAACAAATCCCATTCTTAATTAGTCAGTAGATGTGGAAATGTCATACTTCAATGAGAATTTATTTTTGGAGATTGAAGGACCAGAGATACTTCAAGCAGAGAGCATAATCAGATTACGTTTGATCAACAAAGAAGAAAGCAGGGTACTTCCAAATTTCTGGACCAGCTGTGCAGTAATTATACCATAATTAATTTGTTCATGTGTGTGTGTGTGGGGGGGGGTGGGTAGGTTTTCTTTCCAGGATTACTTCTTTATCATGCTCAGCAATTTAAAAGCATCTTAATTTCCTGGAAGTTGTTTGGAGTTTATTACGCACCGGGATGCTGAGACATTGAGTTTAGAGCAACTTCCTGTGTTATTTCTTATAATGCTGTGGGCGAATTGCATTCCTTGCACAAAGTATATTTGAGGTAAAAAATTGTAAGGATAAACCACTCTGTACTCATTGCACAAATGAAACTGTATACTGAGCAATCTCATTTATGGTATGACTATAAAATTTTGGTGTTTTTCCTGGGGCCCATTTTCTCTTAGCTTATCACTTAAAACCCTTTGAAAGGTTTCACAGGGATTAATGGTCAGCACCCAGGGAGAAATTGGGGCTGTTTCAGAACTGCTGAGCTGGGCTGACACAGACTTTATTCTTTAGCGTTCTGGGGTACCAGGCACACATTTTTAGGCTTCATCACCATCCTAAAGAGATGAAAGCCCCTTGAAGTCAGTGGGAGATTCATTTTAAAATTAGTTCTGTAGGAAGCAGAGTAATTTGAGAAACTGGGCTGCAGATACTGTTTGAATAAGGCTGACACACACACAATGCCAACTTTGTTATTTGAACTCATCTTGATGTAGGTGGCTCTAAGTGTGTGTGTGTGTGTGTGTGTGTGTGTGTGTGTGTGTGTGCAAGAGACATTGTGGAAATGTGCATTGGAGCTGTTACTTTGTTTCAGTAACTTCAATAGCTCAAGAAGTCTCTCATTTGCTTGTAAAACATGTGTATGCACATAACTGCATAAATGTCAAAACCAGTGGTCATCAAGAACAGACTGAGAGTAAGCTTTCCATGTGCTTTCTCGTATTTACATCCTCAAAATATGGTTTATTTATGTTAGTTTATGGTATGTTCCTCATTGGAGGCAATTGATGTAGCAAAATGGGGTTTTTGAGACTAGATTTGAAGAACACAAAATGAAACAAAAGTAAGGAGTATTTTGCATTGGGAAGAAACCAGGACTTGCCAATCTCTTACCACAATCTTGCAGCAATGGCAAAGCTGAGGAAAGATACCAGAAGTCCACACGCTAGGCCATTCTTCTTTTTCTGTACTGCAGAAACCAAATGTAAAAAAATGCTGAACCCCGCCCCCTCCCCCTCCAGTAATTGTCTTGCCATGGAAAAGATGAAAAACACATTATTTAAGTCCTATACCCCACCATCGATTATACACAATTGTGTAACCCTGTCTCCTGGAACCAGTTTAGTAATTGCATCAGGGGCTTCTCCAAAGAGTGAATTCTGGAAGGAATTGTAAGCAGCCAGGAGACACTGGGGAAGAATTATATAAGAGCCATTTTCACGGCTGCTGACTATAGAAACAAACAAAAGTGGCTGTGACCAGGAAAATGTGTAGTTCTCTGCTAATCAGATTAGTAAACTGCAGATGATTTAAAAAAATCTAACCCAACATTGTCTCCTGGTTGTGACTAGCTCATTCTGAAGAAAGGAACAAATTAAAACTCAAGGATTAATGTGATTATGTGTGTTTCCCCAACCAGGCTTTGTGGAAGATTTGAGTCCAAGGAGAAGAATTGAAGGGTAGGGGAGAGTTACTCTGAGAAGAATGGCCCATTGTGAAGAACTTCGGAGTGAGAGGAGATGGTATGTGCAGATCACAGAGGTAGGAAATGGAGCAACAAGCAGCTCAGTGTCACTGTCAGAATGTGGCAAGAGAGAAGGCTGGGGAGTCAGAAGTCTGATTGTCAATCATATGTATATTTACAGAAATGTACCAATAGGTGAATATGCATATAAGTGACTCAAATATGTGTACACATACACGGAAGTATAACTCCCGTAAAGTTTTTACTTTTGTTCTTACATTCCCTTGTATCCCCCCTCCAAGCACAGAGTAGCATGATTTACTTACTCTTTGGCATCTTCTCCATAGCTCCTATCCTAAAGCTTCGGCTACAGTGGACCCTCTATTACAATATGTTTACTAATACTACAGCTAACATGTTTCTACACTATTTGGATTTCAGCTTGAGGGACCACAATACAGTTGGCATGCACAGGCACTTGATGAAGAATTGATGAAGAAATATCAGGCTCATTAATTACTCCAATAAGACACATCCACAACTAGTCAACAGCATGACTTGACACCTATTATGGGCATGGCTGAGCTCCTTGCAGCATGACCTCATTTCCTCTTCATTAGTATATAACTTAGAAGATCACCTGACTTGTTTGTAGAAGCAAATGAATACATCTAGGATAATAAGGAAAGAAGTCACCCTAAGGGAAAATAAGAAAAAGGAATGAAAGCTTGATTCAAGGACAGTGATCCCATCTTTGTGAATACTGCATGGACATATGAGTAGTAGAAATAAATATGTGTTACTGCTACAGTGAATCTAGTTTTCTCTAACTGGGTTCTGTGTACTGGGACAGCTGGACTACATGTATCAGTGTAACCAAAATCTTTAAGAAAAAATTACATTATGACAATATTCCTGCCATGTGCATATGCCTTTTTCTGGAGAAGTTAAATCCTAAAATATCTTCATTGATTTATTCTTTAAGCAAAGGTTGCAGGATAAATAAGATTGGAATGTTAACAGCTGGCTCAGAGATCCCCCTAGAGAGAAAACCATCTTTGTTTAGGAAAACACCTTGATATTATGCTTTAGATGTGTGAGCCCTCAGGATATGTTCTGGAAGTATCCCAGAAGGAAAACAAAAAAAACGACAAATTTTTCTGTCCAAAAATGTAATAGAAATTTAAAAGAAAACATGAAATAGGAGAGGGCAGAAAGTTAGATCTTACCCTTTCCAACGTAGATAAAGATAGAAATACGGGGTGGGGCGTGGAGAAGCAATATGGCAGGAAGCTAGAGATGGTGGAACTCTGTGATGACTGAGAAATTCCTGGTAGGTGGCTGGTGGCCAAAAGCCTCTGAAGAACAGGTATAGCGTTTAATACTAATACTCGGAGTTAAACAGTTTGGGAATTTTTGCTGCAGCGCACTCCTCTTTGTGGTCAAACCTGCTCGCTGCACCTACAAATGACTTGTGTGGGGTGGCATTTTGGAGAAATCAGAGATGAACAGTCCACCTATGGGTGAGCACAAGTCAGAGATCATGAACAATACAGGAGTGAGACACTCATGAGCATAGGAGGAGTTCAGTGGGAAGAGGAATGCCACACAACAGGCAACCACGACAATATCAGCCACTGGAACCTTACTGAGAACCTTGGGCTTAGCATTTAGGAAGAGTGATGGTTGTAAATTTAGGTTAACTCTTGAATGCTGGTACAAACTCAGCTGATACTGGGGTTAAACTAATGTCATTGTTTAGGACAAGATCAGGTATGAGGCTGGATTATTTCTAGTTAGCTTCCTGGAAACTCACAATAAAAAATAAGAAGAAGAAGGACAAGAAAGAAGAGATATATAAGAACACGCAGAAAAGTAAAATCACAGAAAATCTGTTATAATTGAACCCAAGTATAAGGCCTGATGAGGTAAAGGGTGGAGAAAATGAACTCCAAATAAGATGTCCTGGGGAAACCTGTGCTTGTCTATGTTCTCCATCTCCTTCCTAGGATCATTCTTACTTAATTCAGAGCAATTCAAAAATCATTGTAAATTCAATCTAAGTTAAATAGCCGTCACTTGTTTGCCAACATAAGGAAAATATTTGGCATGAGGGTCATAAAAGGTAAAACTATATTACTCGGATTCTTACAAGCATTCAATGATTTTTTAAAAAGGAGATAAATTCTAAATAATTCCTAAAACAAAGAAGCAAGGGCAAACTAGAAATGTGAACCAAGTTCTTCTTAATGTTTTTAGTCAATGACATTAGGGATTTATGCCAAGATTTTTTAGTCACGGTCTCAATCAGATTTTAAATAAGAAGACTGGTAATAAGTGGGAAATTAGGATAACGAATCTGCATGCAACATGTATGTATGGTACATGTCAGGGCGTATATAACTTATATAGAAGTACCCATTATGTCTTCTATTAGCTATTTATGTAAAAAGCAGTAATTCCACTGAGCTGCAGCATCAGATCAGAGAGAATATAATTTCATTGCATTGAGAGTGAGTAGACATATTGGGCATATTATACCCTGACAACATTTTAAGAACATTAAAGATTGATGTTATCTAACACAACCTTTGATAATAGTGATCAATATTCACTGAGTACTTTATGCTAGACTAAGCACTTTTCATGTGCTATCACAATTAATTCTTACAAAAACCCCAGGAAGTAGCTACATTTTACAAATAAGGAAGATGAGGCTTAGGGTAGTTTAGAAGAGTTTAGTTATCTACCCAAGGTCACACAGCTAAGAAGTAACAGGCAGAAGCTCAGGACTTTTATACTAATTTACCTGTGAATCATATTATTTTCTTACTAAAAGTGGGTGTCAGCTTTACACATCTTATTTTTTTCTGCATTCTCTCACTCACTCTTTCATTAGCTTGACCATCTATTTATCCCTGTGTGTAGCTAGTCCATGATGCATTTAATTTTTCTTCCCACCTTTGGGTCCATATGTAGTTTTGAACTTCCCAATAGATTAGCCAATCTATTTGCTTATGACTCTTTGAAACATAGCTTGCACTTATCTTCAGCTCTCTCCCTGCTTAGCTTTTTTGCTTCATTTTGTTTTTTAATTTTTTTATTTCAGCATATTACAGGGGTACAAATGTTTAACTTACGTATATTGCCCTTGCCCCACCCAAGTCAGAGCTTCAAGCATGCCCATCCCCCAGACGGTGCCCATCGCACCTATTAGGTGTGTATATACCCATCCCCTCCTCTCCCCCCATTTGCCGGACACCTGATGAATATTACTACATATGCACTTAAGTGTTGGTCAGTTAATACCAATTTGATGGTGAGTCCATGTGGTGCTTGTTTTTCTATTTTTGGGATACTTCACTTGGTAAAATGGGTTCGAGCTCTATCCAGGATGATACAAGAGGTGCTAGATTGCCATTGTTTTTTGTGGCTGAGAAGAACTCCATGGTATACATATAACACATTTTATTAATCCACTCATGTATCCTGCTTAGCTTTTCAGCATTCCTGCTCAGTTTTTCAGTATTCATAAACATTTGTTGAGAATGTGTTATGTCCAAGATATTTTGTTAGTCTCTTAGAGGGAACTATTAAAAGAAAACAACACAGATAATAGCTATGATTGAATTCTGTATTTTGGAGAGCTAGTCTCTGTATGGTGGAGAGAATTGTTCTAAAACTCATGGGACATGAGGCAAATTGAGATCTGGTTGATACAGACTATCATGTAAGAAAGAATGATCTAACCACTTGAGTTTCTATATAGGATGCTTATCAGGGCAAATCCCAGCCCAGCTAGTTGTGCACTTGTGCATTAATCCTGATATTTTAAAAGTCCCAGAGTGCCAGAGTTCTACTGTGGTCACTTGTTTGTAATTAGAAACATAATCACGCCTTCATCTTACCTGGGCATCTTAGCACAGCTTAAATCCTAGACCTGCATAGGACGTAAAAAGGTCTCATTCTTTCATCAACAGAAACAGATTGATTTCCCTCCTGTGCTGGATGATTTCATTATCAACTTGGTGAAGATGAAAAATATGTTTCCAGAATTTCCTTCTCTGTGTGATACTGGATTACACATGAGAGAGAGAGAGAGAGAGAGAGAGAGAGAGAGAGAGAGAGAGAGAGAGAGAGAGAGAGAGCTATGAGAGATTTAGGAGGCAAAACACAATGAGTCTCAGTCACTATTACTCCTGGAAGGTCTTCATGGTTAGATAAAGTGACAGTTATCAGTTGCAAATGTGCCTGGTGGTTTCCAATGTGTCCTTGACCTACGTCATTCTACATACTGGCCACTGGACATCTGACCAATAATGTCCCTAGAACCACCAACAGGTACTTAACAGAGGACTGGCAGAGGTGGTAGCTACACAGAGGTGACAGCTTCCAATAGCCCTCACCATAAACATCACTTTCACAGTTCCACTTCAGTGGCTGGATTTTCTTGGCTTCTCAGATTCTTCATGTAAGCTCCAGCTTGTTGTCCTGTACCAGTGCTTCAGGAGATCTGCCTAAAGACTCTTTATCTGATCTTACAACTCACTGTTCAAGACCTTCATTTTCCCAGCTGCTCCAAAAATTATGTAAGATCTAATTCTTCTAATAAATCCCTTAATGGTTAACACTCAAAATGGTTCTGTTTCTTTGACCAAACCCTAACTAATTTAAGCTCTTAGAAGTGAGGTGTTTGTATCTCAAAAACCTAAAACAGATGGGGCACAGCGGCTCATGCCTGTAATCCTAGCACTCGGGAGGCTGAGGTGGGAGGATTGCTTGAGGCCAGGAGGTCAAGACCAGCCTGAGCGAGAACAAGATCCCATCTTCACAAAAAATAGAAAAATTAGCCATGTGTGGTGGTGAATCCTATAGTCCTAGCTACTTGGGAAGCTGAGGCAGGATCGCTTGAGCCCAGGAGTTGGAGGTTGCAGTGAGCTATGATGAAGCCACTGCACTCCAGCATGGGGGATAGAGCAAGGCCCTGTCTCAAACAAACAAACAAACAAACAAAAAAACAAAAAACAAACAAAACACCTAAAACATCTGCCAATGGCCTAGAAATTGGTGGCAGGCAGGGACTGAAAGACAGCTAGAAAATCTATTAGGAAAGGCTTGGAAAATGGCCAAGAGACGGAGGTTAGGGAAAGAATGGTCCATATTATGTCAGAGAGAAAACTGAAAATGTAAAACATCCAGTGATTATTTACTGTGGCGCTACATAAAGTAATGTAAAAATTGGGGGAAAAGTCAGAAATATTTTCCTTTATTACCTCTTATTCATTTCTAGTTTTTAATAAATAAATATTTTTATTTAAAACCTTTTTCTGGTTTGCTTTTCTTATGCCTTCATATTTTGTTATTTCTTTTAGAAATGTAGCTATTTGCCTAAAATATTAATACTTATATATTCTTGGATTTCTCATTTAACAAATGTTTATTAAATGTTTGCTATGCTCCTGTCACTACGTTATGATACTCACGGAAATACAATAGTGAACAAGAAAGACATTGCTCTTGTCCTCTGGGAATTTTCAGTTTACTTAGAAATATAGAGGAATGAGCAGGAAATTACTATACAGTGTTATAATTACTGCAATAGAGGAACTATGTGGTGCTATTGGAGTTCAAAGAAAAGACATATGGCCCCAACATGAATATCAGGGAAAGTGAGAGCTGAAGGCTAAGAGCCCAGCAAAAAGGAGAAGGTATTGGAGGCAGTGAAAATGAAATGCACAAGAAAACACCCAGAGGCAAGGAAGCACAGCACACCTGACTTGCAGGTGAAGAGGGAAATCTGTGTGGCCAAGAAGTAATTGCATAGATACCCGGAGGCTAAATCACAAAGACCCTATAAACCTTATTATGAAGACTCCTGTTTACCTGGAGGGCAATGGGGGTGACTTACTGAAATTTTGAGCAGGGATTTATATATTTAAATAATTACTCTGGGGTATAGAGAATGATTTGGAGGAGAAGCAGAAGAAAAACTGAGCGACAGGAAGCTTTGTTAAGAATCTGCTGCAGGATCTAGGTGAGGTGTCCGTGCCAGAGTATTTTAGTGGAGGTACAGAAACGTGGATGGTTAGAGAGTTATTTATAATGTTGAAACCATAGAACTTGTTGCTTAATTAAATATGAAACATAGTGAAGGTAGAAGAATCAAATTTCAGGTTTGAGGAGCTGCACAAATAGTGGCATTTTTCATGAGATAGAAAATATATTAAGTAGAAACAGCAGTGGAGAAACAGGTGTTCAGGATGAGATGAGCAATTTACTTTTGGGTCTGATGAGGTCCAAGCTTAGATGTCCAGCATGTGACTGATTATAGTGGTCTGGAGAGACCATTATCTCTCCAGAGAGAGACCACTATCTCTCCACCATCTCTCTCTAGGGAGAGATTTGGCCACCAGAAGAGGAGAACATTCATTCAGTTATCTGGATGTTTTCTTCTGATGATAATCTGTTTTAAACTTGGCAGTAGAGAGCCCAATTTTCTGAATATTTGAATGAGTATTTTTTTCCCTTGCATGAGTTCTGTTAATTCAAAGCCTGTGAACCTCACTTATAACTGTGGCTACCACATCAGAAGATTTCCAGCTAATAACCATTGCTATTTTACCTTGTCACTTATTTAACTTGTTTATTTCTCCTGGAACCAGAACATATATGGAACTTTTCATACTAATCCAAAAAGAGAAAAGAAAAAAAAATTGACTGCTTAATTTTTAAAATCTTGAATATGATTGGTATGAGCTTTAAATAATGGGCTAATTAATTGCATGAATAAGTCAATTTTCACATGTCAAACTTTTTGTTCATCATTGTTAATCATCTAGTATTGGATTCAACTTGAAATAACATTACTGAAAATGCAGATGGGAGTTTACCAATGCTACCTTAAAGTATGAAGTGTGTGGGGTTTGCTTGTATGTGTGTATGTGTGTGTGTGTTTTAATGATTGAGGCTTTGCTATAATCAGGCTGACACTTTATTTTTCATGGGAGGCTCATTATGCAAAGGCAACAGCAGCTGAGGAAAATTGGCTGTCCAGTGTATTTCTACAGCACAGAGATGCTTTTCATTAATGAGGATGATAAAGAAGTTGATTCTTTGCTTTTAAAATGAATCATTTCCAAAAATAAATGGAAGGGTGCCATCTACATAGAGGTGAGATGAGAAGCTTCTAGGATGATTCAGAGACGGAAGAAGAGATGTTCATGTTCGTGGTGAGAAGTCAAAGACTCATCAGAGGGAGCCTAGGCCAGTAAAGTTCCACAGCTGTTTCAATGACTCTGCTAGTTTTTAAAACTCTTGAAAAAGAAAATATAACATAGATTGGATTAGAAGATGTAGAAATTTAGATATATAGCCTTTGATTTGAATTCCTCAAAGAGTTAGTTTCATCCCTATGCAGTTTCAATATTGCTGGATAGAGTCAAACAGTTGGTCGCTGGAAAAGTCTAGGGGTAGCATTTGGAAAAGTAAGTGTCTTACGTTAAACCCTATCTTATTTGAATGGTCTGGCACAGTAATACTGAGAACTTAGGAGTCATTCTTTTGCGAAAGATTAATCTTCTCCTTTTACAAATTTACCTAAAGTAAATTCCTAGAATTTTTTTTAGATGAAAGCTATTTAAATTATGGGCTGTTTATAGTTACAGAAATATTTATGATCATAGACTTGAGAAAAGAAAGGAAAAAAATTGAAAAAGATGAAAGAGAGATTAAGAAAGTGGTGATGTCAGTGAAATGAAATAAATTTATGAGGTATGCATTCTTTGAGGCTTGGCTTACCTTTCTGAAAATATCAAAGATGCTCCCAATAATGGCAGAATCCTTTTATGAACTGTAGGCCTAGTGATTAAAGGCCTTCCAGTACCGTATTATAAGCACTTGTCTAGGAAAATGGAACTCACAATCAAAATAAAATGTATAATTGGGTATACATCAGCGGTGAAATTTGGGCAAATTACCTCACTTCTCTGAATCAATTTCTTCCTCTAAAAAATGGAAACAGAATTCTCACATCAGAGTTTTATTTTTGATATTAAGTTATGTTATTTTGTCTATACTTCTTAAACTGGGGTAGCGGGCTATATGCCTGGTACTACTGACAGCCACCAAGCAAACAAGGCACATTACTCAATGGTAAATAATGTAAAAAGCATTTACCATTGCAGTAGTTTCGTCAGGCTATATGTAGCTCCTTCCTATAGGGATGTGAAATAATTATTATTATTTATTAAGGTAATTTTAAATGAAAAAAATAATAAGTATTGTTTTATGTGTACCTGGTACACAGTAGATATCCCATAATTATTTTTTTTTAGTAATAAGAGAAGCTGAGTTATCAGAAACTAAATATTCAATATATGATAAGTACCTATAATAAATATACTTACTATACATGGATTATCTCATTAAGGCTTCATAGCAACTCAGGAGATAGGTACAATTATCACTGCTACTTAATAGATGAAGAAACTGAGGAGAATATAAAAGTAAAATGATGTGTCTAAAATCTTGAAAGTGAATGAGTAGGAAAGCCAAGACTCAAAACTCAGGCCATTTGGCTCCTACATTTATGCACTAGCTTACCCTAACTCATTAACTATGTTGTACTAAAAAGTGAAATCATGGGTCTGCAAAATCCCTGAAATCAGGGATTCATGAAAAGTCCTAGAACAACTGCAGGAACCAAGTAAACCTAGTAAACAGCACTACAGTGACATTTATAACCCAGAAATTGTGTAGTTAGACTGGCACTGCAAGCACAAGGTCACTGTTGAGATTCTCTTTTACCTCTGTCAAGGCCACTTCTGGGAATATTTTAAAACTTTCCCTATGTTTCTGGACTTAATTTACTGAATCCTTGAAAGATATATATGCTTGGCTCAGCCTGAGTCAGATGTTTGAATCTTGGCTTTTAGGATTCAGAGAGTTTTCACCCTTTAGGATTCAGTCTAGGGAAGCTGAATGGTACCTTCCATTGAATCACATCATTTAAATTATTTCTCCAAAATAGGATAGAGCATTCAATGCTGAGCAATTAGAAAGATTCTCTGTCTACAATTTTTTTTCCACCTAACATGATGAAAATATTCTTTGTACAGCTAAATGGAAACCCATTTTTTCCCCCAAAGGATGATACTGACTTGAAGACTTCCATCCCAGTCTCCAAGTCAGTATCATTGTGTTATATACATTGGTCCTTTAGTCCTGTCACATCTCCTTGGTATATTCTGAAACCCATAGACCTACGTTTTCCAATATGATAGTCACAAGTCACATAAGGCTCTCTCTTAAGCACTTGAAATGGGGCTATTGTGAATTGAGATGAGCTGTAAGTGTAAAATATACAACAGGTTTTGAGGACATACATGTTGACATGGTAATATTTTAAATATAACTAATTGTAATTAAGTCAAATATATTATTAAATGTAACTTTACCTGTTTCTTTCTTTTTTTTTTTTTTTTTGAGACAGAGTCACACTCTGTTGCCCAGGCTAGAGTGAGTGCCGTGGCGTCAGCCTAGCTCACAGCAACCTCAAACTCCTGGGCTCAAGCGATCCTACTGCCTCAGCCTCCTGAGTAGCTGGGACTACAGGCATGCATGCGCCACCATGCCTGGCTAATTTTTTCTATATATTTTTAGTTGTCCAATTAATTTCTTTCTATTTTTAGTAGAGACGGAGTCTCACTCTTGCTCAGGCTGGTTTCGAACTCCTGACCTTGAGCGATCCGCCCGCCTCGGCCTCCCAGAGTGCTAGGATTACAGGCGTGAGCCACCACGCCCGGCCACTTTACCTGTTTCTTTTTACTTATGTGGTGTGAGTACTTGAAATTTTAAAATTATATATGTGGTTTACAGGATATTTATATTGGATGTCACTATTCCAGACTAAATGGTATAGTTGAGCATGAATGCCAACGTGCCCTACATGCTATATTTGGAGAAGCAGGTGGGAAAATGTGGAAATTGCTTAAAATATACAAATGTATATGCTACATGTACCAATGGCCATGAGGAGTGGCTGGTTTAAGCTAACATTCCCACAGAGAATGACTATGCATGTTAGATACATATATAAAAGAACAGATTGAATGCATCAGTGAAAACCTGAAGGTTCATGGACTTGAAAGGGCAAGATCTTGGAGAGAAGTAAAATGCAGAGGTGAGCTCAATACGCTGCTGTCAATTTTCCCTGAAGGCAACCGCCAACTCCTAAATTGCAAACATGTAGAATGAGACACCGATAAAATGCAGAAAACAGCTGATAAGAAGCTAAAAAGACAAGCAGAGTAAGCAGAGATTTTATTTTTTGAACTACTTCCTGATGCTGAAGAGACCAAGCTGGAGCTCAGAGTTCACCAGGGAGAAAGGGATCTGGTATGAACGGGAGGCACACAGATAAAACTCTGAAAAGGCTACACTCTAGAAGGATCAACCTGAAATAGACTTTTGCCTCAAATGGATTAATGTGATTTTCTTAATATTTATTGTCTTACCAGACACAAACTAAATCTTTTATGAAGAAAGAAACATTAATCATAAGACCATATTTTTAAACATGGTATCTAGAATTCTATAAGAAAATTAAAACAAATTATCAGATATGTCCGAAAAAAAGAATCAAATGACAAAAAAAAAAAAAAGCAAGAGAAAAATGCCAACGGGTGATGCAAATATTGGCACTATTAGATTCAGACTTCTTAAAAAAATCTATTATTGTTATAATCAAGGAAATGTACAAAAAGATGGAGAATTTCAACAGAGAACTAAAATCCATTATAAATTAAAATTAAATCATAGTATAAAAATAACTAAAATTAGTAATATGAATGATGATTATAACAGCAAATTAAACACAGTAGAGGGGAGGATTAGTGAACTGAAAAATAGATCACTAAAAAATATCCAGATTTTAGGATACAGAGAAATAAGTTTGGGAAAGTAATAATTAAAAAGAGAGCAAAAAGAGAATGACACAGTTTTACATATGTGTGTGTATGTGTATGTATGTATATACAATATATAATTAGGCAGGAGTTTGAGGAGGGTGAAGATGGTACAAAAGCAGGAGAAGAAGGGATGGGATAATGGCTGAAATTTTTAAAAATCGAATGGAAAAATATCAAGTCACAGTTTTGAAAAGTTCTGCAAGTTCTAAGCAGGATAAATACATGTAAAACCATACCTAGTCACATCATAATAAATCTGTCAGAGACTAAAGATAAATAATCTGAAAAGTAGCTGTAGAAATGAAACAAAAACAATAGATACAGATATAGTTGAGCAAATGAAGCCAGACACAGAAGAATATTGTTTGTAAATTTTTGTTTATATAAAGTTCAAAAACAAGCAAAATTAAATAAGGTGATTGAAATCAGAAGGGTAATTACAATTGGCAGGATTCAATGACTGAATAGAGGCCCAGAGAGACTTCTGGGGTCTGGTAACATTCTATATCTTGAGCTTCTGGTGGTTATGCAGGTGTGTTTAATTTTTTTAAATTACATCATTCTGCACATGTGATAGAGACACATTTTATCTATGCATGTCATGGGTTTCACTTCAGTAAAAATGTTCTTTTTTCAAAATAAAGGAATATGGGTAAAGACTAATTTCTTTGTTTCCACAACTTAATAGGCAACCATTAAACAGTATTTATTACTTCATTTTTCCACTTCTTTTTTCTTCACCTTCTTGCCTCTCATTAGTACCAATGTGATAACCCAAACCTTCTTTCCTGCAAATATTTAGGTCTTGATCATTCTACTGACATTATGTTCCAAACGTCTTTCATTGACTTTTACCATCAGGCATGATAATGGAAGGCACCCTATAGTATATCCTTTTCTTTCTCCCTTCCTCCTTTCTTTCCTTCCTCCCTTCCTTTTCATCAATCCATGAACATATTTGGAAGTAATTGCCTTATTTTCCTTTAGTTGCCAGGGATGATTACCTTGGCTAATACCATAACCCCATTTTTACCTCTTTGCCTGGTGGCATGAGAGCTGAAAGGACTCACTATAGTCTTTCAAATTCAAGTCAAATAGAACTGTGGTCAGGTTACAGAAGTGATTAAATCTTTTAATCAAGTCACATGGACTAGAAGAAATAATATAAAAAGAATATTTATAATTAATATTTCAATTGAAAAAGGGGAACCCCTGTTTTTTGAGTTATATATTCTGAATATAGGCAGCTGAATATAGCAGCAGCTGCTGCTGCTGGTATCATCAATGGAAACAACAACAACATTTATAAGAGCTTATGATTTGCTAGACATTGTGTTAAGCAGATTGCATGTACTAATTTATTTAATCTTCAAAAAAACCTAATTAAGCACTTTGAGTATTACCCATATTGAGGATAAGAAAACTGAGACACCAAAGAGGTTCAGTAATTTCCACAGGTCACGGGGCTAGTAGAGGAAGAGCAGAGATTTGAACGGAAGCATCACTACTCCAGAGTCTTTCTCTGTAAGGAAGTTCAAACTTTTCCTCTGAAGATTCAAGTCCAATTCTGTTGAAATGAAGTGACAAGAGAGAATAACACGAAAAAAGGCATACAATGTATTGACATGCATAAAAATGAGAGCTATATACAAAAGAGTAAGATTTCAAGAAGAGCCAGATATTTGAAATTTAAATACCCTCGTCAGAGGGGAGAGGGAATTGGGGACTGAAGGCAATTTTAGAGGTTAATAAATGATTTTAGGAGAGAAAAATGGACCTGGAAAACAGAAACTAACTGGTAAATGATACTCTTTGTAAACTGATTGAGACCTGAGAAGAAGCAATAGTTTGGGACAAAGTTCATCTGGGCTCTAGGTGTGGTGTTTAATTTTCATTTTCTTACTCCGCGATATGACCTTTAATGTTCTCTAGTTAATGAAATCTCAGGGGCAGGATTGAAGACAATCGTGTTCCTTTTTTGGCAGGCTTCTAGGGAATAATAAGGAAATTTCAGAGAACAGCTTCATACTGTGTTTTGGGAGAGACACAGTTGAGAGATAGGAGGGGGTATGGTGAGGAAAGGTCAGAGAGACCATGAGTTTTTTGCTTTAGTTCAGTATGTCAAAGCACCATATTTGGGGGTATCATTTTCTGAGTCCCAAAGTCTGAAATTCTTTTTATTTTTTTAGACAGTGTTTGTGAGGTATAATTTATGTAATAAATTATATTCATTTGAAGTTTGATAAGTTTTGATAAGTTTAAAATACATAAGCCAATGAAACCACTATCACAATCAAGATGATGAACACATTCCACACCCCCTTAATAATTTTCTCATATTTCTTTGTAATCCCTCCTTCCCATTGTTCTCCAAACCCCATTTCAAGGCAATCACCAAACTGCTTTCTAGTATAATAGGTTAGTTTGCATTTTCTAGAATTTTGTCTAAATAAAAGTATAGAGTAGGCCACCTTTTAACCTTGCTTCTTTCAGTCATTATCCATTCATATTGCTGCGTGTGTCAATAGTTCGTTTATTTTTATAGTTTAGTTGTAGTCTGTTTTGTGGATACATTATAATTTGTTGATTCATCTGTTGACTAACAGTTGTTTTCAGTCTTTTGTTTTTACAAATAAAGCTGCAGAGAACATTTGCATACAAGTCTTTGTATGGAAATATGCTTTCATTCTAATACCTTGGAATGAAGGTAGAGTCACATGACAGGTGTATGCTTAATTTATAAAGAAATTGTCAAACTGTTTTCCAAGGTGATTACACTATGGTGTATCCCCTCCAGCAAAGTATGACAGTTTCACATGTTCCACATACATAGGTGACATTCTAGTAGGTGTGTATTGGTATTTCACAGTGGTTTTAATTTGCATTCTCCTAACAAGTGATGATGTTAAGCATCTTTTTATGTGCTTATTTGCCATCCGTATATTTTCTTTAGTGAAGATGTCTGTTAAATACTTGGCCATTTTTGGTTTTGCCTAGTAATATTGTTAATTCAGAAATCTACTTTGTCTAATACTAATATAGTCACTCCAGCTTTCTTTTGTTTAGTGCTAGCATGGTATATGGTTTTGAGATTACTTTGCTTTGCTTCTATCTGTCCCTTTATATTTAATGTAGGTTTCTCACAGCCTACTTTTACACGTACAGTCATTTGCCACTGACCAATAGGGATATATTCTGAGAAATATGTCATTAGGTGATTTTATCATTGTACAAACATCATAGAGTGTATAGCCTACTACACACCTAGCGTATATGGTATAAGATAGCTATTACTGCAATCACCATTGTATATGCAGTCTGCTGTTGACCAAAATGTTGTTATATGGCACATGACTCTAGTTGGATCTTGCCGTTTTATATAAATTTACAGTTTCTGCTTCATCAACTTTGGTAAATTTTTAGCCATTATATTTTCAAATTTTTTTCTCTCCATCTTCCCTCTCCTCTTTCTTCAAAACTCCAATCACACATATATTTGGCACCTTAAATTTCCATATAGTTCATTGGTGATCTGTTCATTCATTTCAGCCTTTTTTCCTCTCTGTTTTATTTTGAACAGTTTACATTGTTCAAGCTCATTAATCCATTTTTCTACAATGTCTAATCTTCCCTTTATGTTGTCCAGACATCGTTTTCATCTCTGAATTTGTAGTTTTCAAATCTAGAATTTTTATTTGGATCTTTTTTACAGCTTTCGTACCTCTACTTCACCTGTTTAATCTTTCTTTTAACTTCTTAAACATATGGAATACATTTATAATAACTGCTTTAATGTTTTTCTCTTCTAAATCTATCATGCATGTCATTTCTGCATCAATTTAAATTTTAAAACTTCACATGCCTATTCATATTTTACTGAATCACAGGCATTGTATATTTTACCTTGTTGAGTGCTGGATCTTTTTCATTTAAAAATATCCTTGAACTTTGTTCTAGAGATGCAGTTGTTACATGGAAACTGGATTAATGAAAACTGTTTGATCCTTTCAGGTCTTTACCTTTTAAACTTTGTAAAATAGACGACAGTAGTTTTTATTCTTGGGTTAATTTACTCCACTACTGAGGTAAGATCTTTTTAGTGCTCTAACTGATTCTTCATGAATTATAGTTTTCTACTCTTGGTGTTAGGAACAGGCACTATTCCCAACCTTTGCAATTTGGGACACTCATCTTTCTGATTCTTTTGTTTGGTTATTTCTTTCTGCATCAGCTAGCTTTTTCACATGCATGTGCAGATCAGTACTCTGTTGAAAACCCTAGGGGTACCTTCTTCAGGCCCTCAGAGTTTTTTCAATACATCTCTCTTTCCCTAGCACTGCCTAAAAAGCTCTAAGCAACTTTGCTTCCTCAGAGTCTGAGATCCATCTCAACTCAAGGAAATCCTCAAATTCTGCCTGGATTCCCTTCTCTGCACTCTGGCCCAGAATAGTTTCTCATTCAGTAATCAAAGTCAATCATACAGCATTCTTTGTTTCTTTTTCCTCTCTAAAACATCACTGTATTTCATAAACTGATGTTCATTATCTTGAGTATCATTGTTCTATGTAGACTGTTACTTTTCTTTATTGTTCTTGAGTCCATTGGGCATATTATAGAGTAGTTGGAGAAAAAAGTGATGGATAATTGCAAAGCAAGTTAATCATCAGTATAGTTATTTAAATTCTCCTCTACAGAATCAACTTTTTGCTGTACATTTACATGAAACTCAAATGTTCTCACATTTGAAGCACGCTTTGAATAACCCAGACATGCAATCTTCTCGGTCATCACTTTTCCAATTGTGAAACATCCAAGTCCCAAGGTGGGGATCTAGACAAATCTTTAGCCACTGCCCATGAATCCATTACATTACTTTTGTCCACTTCTCATTGAAAAATAGTTGGTGGAAGGGAGATGCATTGTATAATCTGTCGATTTGGCATATTTCCCCCATTATGTCCTTCACCCTATAATATCACTGAATTATAATATCATTATATCATACAGAATCACCGATAACTTAGGCTCAAGTTATTTTTTTTCTTCTCAGCCAACTGCTCATAAAAATCCTTCCCACAAAGCCACAGGTATGCGTTAAAGAAGATCCACCATTGTGCCTAATATAGGCACATAGTGAGAGTGACCTACTCACTCATTCAACTCAAAGGTGTCTTCAGGAACTCTTCATTTAGTTTTCATAAACTAAATTATTTATACTTCATGGTAGATTGCTGCTGGACATGTCAAAGTAATTAACAATGCATATTTTATAATTCAAAGTTGGATCGCATGCCCATTTGTTGAGGCTATGATCAAACACTCATCAGGGTCCCTTACAAAGCTTGACTATGTAATTTATTAACAAAATAGGAATAGCAAGACTAAAGTAGGACTGTACTAGAGAAAGTATAATGCATAGCCACTTTACTCTTAGGAAGTCAACAGTTAATTTTTAAAAGGAGAGCCATTAGTTGTCAAAGAGAGATGTCTTTGCTTGAAAACCCTAAAGGTGATATGGAATAGGTTAAAATTCAACATATTGGGAGAATAGAATAGAAGCTCTTAGATGAAAGATTAGATTAAATTAAAACTAAACTGTAAAGAAAATGCCTTTACTGCTCCTCTTTCCACAAAATAGAGGCATATACTGTTGAAGATTAACCAACAATGGAGAAGTATGTCTTATCTCCTATACCATCTCTTGGCAGGTTGCCTGGGCTTGTCCCAGCTATATAGTGGTAAAGGGGGAATTATTCCTTAATCTCACTTCATCTAAAACCAAAAAAGCACACTGGTTCCCTAGAATACCATTTTCTTCTTACATCAAATAAGTATCAGCACCTCTATTGTAAGTTAAACACTGTTTCCCCCTGAAGTCTCTCTCGGGAAACTCCCGTATTTAGAAGATAATAGATAGTATCTTCAAAAGCATCATCTTCCGTGAAATTTCTTTTCCAATCCAGGCAATCTTTCCTGTGATTTCTTCTTGGCTAAATTACTTTTAATTACATTCCTGTTTGCATTTAGTCTCATCTTTTGAGCTAAATTTAGCATTAATATGATGTGTCTAAGCAAGCCAACTAGTTTTCCAACTTGGATTTTTTAACAGAGAGAAATTTTAATGGCCCATATTTCTTTCTACTTCGTCCCCATCAATGAATACTTCAAATCTGGTTTAAATATATAAAACAGAATAGTATATGAACACTCAGAGATGTTTCCCACATTAGCTAAAAGTTAAACCATTTAAAACTGGTATTAAAACAAAAAGCACTTCTCAAAAATTAACGATAATTGAGAAAAAGACAATGTTAACATGCAAAACAAGAAGTTAATTTGGAATATTCAGTGAAAATTAGTTTACATTTTCTTAGGGAAAGGGTAAAACAATAACCATTCATTAGCTTACAGTTCTGTGTGCCAGAAGCATGGCACCACATAGTTGGTTCTCTTTTCCTAATATTTTAAAGCTAAATAATGATGTTATAGGGCTGATTTCTTGTGTAGAGGCTCTGGGGGGAAAATCTGCCTTCAAGCTCATTCTTGTTTTAGCAGAATGCAGTTGTTTCCTTTTGTAAGACTGAGGTCTGTGTTTTCTTGCTGGCTGTCAGCCAACGGCCACTTTCATTCTTTGGCATCTGGCCCCTTTCATCTTCAGGCCAACAACTGCACCTTCAGTCCTTGTGCTTCTCTGACTTCCTCCATCACTGTCCCTCTAGACTCAGATTTAGAAGGCCGATGTAATTTGGTCAGGTCCACCTGGATAATCTCCCTATTTTAAGGTCAACTGATTAGAGACCTTAATTAAATATATTAGATCTGCAAAATCCCTTTTGTCGTGTAATACAACATAATCATGGGAGTGATATCCGTCAATCACAGTTTCCATCCATACTCAAAGAGAGGTTTTACAAGAGCGAGGGGCATTGGAAGTCACTTTAGAATTCTGCCTACCAGAGAGAACAATGCATGAATTTCACAAAGGCTACTGAAACTTTCCCCTTTTAGCTTTTTTTCTTTCTTTTTTAGGTAATATTAAAGTGAACATTTACTATAAACCATTATTGGATAATATTGATATTTACATGGCTATTAAATATACAACTGAAATTTTAGTTTTAGTTTTCATTTTAACAGGAGTAAAAATCAAAATCATAAAAATATTCATAGACACATAGCAACAAAGGCCCTTAGGAATCAATTTCTTTTTAATTATTTTTCCTGTAAAGTGTTTCAATCTTTTTGAATCATACTGGTTTCGTTCAGTCTCATGGAGAAATAAAGATCTTGACAGCTAAGTAGCTAATGAAGGCAGTAGAATTTTCAGCACCTTGTTATTTGCTGCCATCTCTGCCACCACCTCTATGCCCTAGGGAATTAGCTACTTGAAGAAAGGTCAAAGGGCCTGGAATGGTGTTGGAGCTTGCATGTGAAAATGACACCATCTTGACTCAATGCTAAAGGTGCTAGAAAAGACTAAATAGCCAGAAGTAATCAGCAGTTCAAAATAATAAATTTGAAAAAGAAAGCAATATATGATAAACGCAATCATGTTAATAAAGATGCAACAACACAACACTCTACTACCATAAGATCCATTTAAAAGAATAAGAAAATAATTCACAGGCAAGTTAGAAATGCCTCTACATAAATTTCAAATTTTATTTAATAATAAAAAGCATTCTGCCACCTATCATTGTTAAATTTTTTCATTTCGACAATTTAATGAGAAGGTATTTCAGTCCTTTCAAATCACATTTCCTATGTGAACATTTTGAACCTACCATTTTATTTCCAGATTCATTTTAGCTACTGTGTTGTAAGAATCCGATGGCAACCTGAAACCCCTCATTTGGCTAAAGTGATGTAGGCATTATAACAAGCAAGTGCCTCCATGGAAATGAAACTAAAATAAATAATATTCATTACACATCCTCTTACATTTCTTAGGGAAATGCAAATCAACAACTCTCTACAGACTCAAGGCAAAGATTTTTACCTTGCAAATTGTTAGGTATTTACAAAGCAATAGAAAATGTTTACATATATTCTCTTGGAGTTAAAAGAACATTTTCTTCTTTGCATCAGAAATTAGGTTCTTTCCAACCTCTTTGGACTCCTAGGAAACTGTATCTGGGGTTGTGGGTACTTGGTTCTTAGTCCAGGCACTATAATATCTAGTACTGACTGAGTACAGACAAACTCCAATTTATCATGGTTCAATTTACAAGTTTTTGACTTTACAGTGGTGCAAAAGCAATATACATTCCATAGAAACCATACTTCAAGTACCCTTACAATCATTGTTTTTCACTTTCAGTACGGTATTCAATAAATTACATGGGATATTCAACACTTTATTATAAGATAGGATTTGTGGTAGATAATTTTGCCCATCTATAGGCTAACATAAATGTTCTGAGCACCTTTAAAGTAGACTAGGCTAAACTGGAATGTTTGATAGGTTAGGTGTGTTAAATGTATTTTTTTAGACTTAGATATTTTCAACTTCCAATGAATTTATCGGGATATAACCCCATTGTAAATTGAGGAGCATCTAGTTTATCCTGTAGCAGAGAGTGCTCAAAGCTTTCGTCCTCAAAACTGTAAAAGCATTATCATTCTACGTAACAGGTGAAAAACTGAAATTAGAAACATTTGGCAATTTGCCCAATGTAGTAAGTGGCAGAGTGGAAATTATTTGAATTCAGAATTTCCTAAATCCTTAAGTCAAACCAGATAGAAAACATGAAGGCTAAAACAGAAAAGAAAAAAATAAACATCAACTCGTCCATCTCAATACGACAGTCATCATTCTTTTTCAGCGAACATTTAAAGCTTCTGAATCACCACTCCTTGTCCATTGGTACCACTTATTTTCCTTCAAAAATATTTGGGGCTTGTTTTGTAGCTAAGTATAGTACAATATATTTCAGATCTTAGAACAGAAAACTGTTACTTTCTGGAGTAATCAATAATATATGAGAATTTTATTTTAAAGTAGGAATAGAGCATTCCAGACGCAAAGCGCACAACAATTCATCCCTACTTTATGGCAGCTGGATATTACGCAAAGGAAAAGGTGAGCATGACGGAGGATTTGAGAAGAGGTAAGAACAATTAGAGCAAATTGTGAGGAGTCCTACAGGAAAGCCAGATGGTCCTTGGAGTGTCTTTGAGGGCGGAGAGAGCTAATGAGAATACAGACAATAAGGATGCCTCTTGGTAGGTAAAATGTTTATAGTAGAATTGTCACAATGGAAACCTGCAGAGGTGGCTGTTCAAAGCCAGGAAGAGAGTGGCACTGAAACTTGGAACTTAGAAATTTTGAATAGTTTGATCCTACAACAAATTGTTCAAAATCACTTTCAGTGTATTAAGAAGAACAATACATTTATTGAATGAAGGTCTAATAAATGCATAAATGAATGCTCCATGTCCCCCGTTCCTATAATGGGTTAGTAATTTGACTATGGTTATTTGGATAGTACTGAATAACTGAATGTCTACAACCATTAAAAATGATTATTTGACTTCATGAGTTAGGATACCATTATTAGTAGAAGCCATCCTTAATTATTATAAATAAAACCATCTTCTTCCACTAAGAAAATGTGTATCTGTATTAAAAACCTTGAATATGAATGTATGTATGTAGGTCTTTCAAAGTTTTACATTTTAAATGTAATTTTTTCTTAATTAACTTACTCTTAAGTTTACCCAGTAAACTTAAGAAATATAAAAAATAATTATAAATAGTAAAATTTATTTGTATCACATATCAGTCTAAATTTGCCTTGTGGCTTATGGAGTTTAGAAATTGAGAATCCCAGTTTTACCAGCCAGGGGTATCAGTGAGAGTTTGGCCTCCTTTTTCAGTCAAAGACTGAAGATGATCGTGATTATTATCATTATTTTACCATTTCACTAAGGGAAGATTTGGGTAACTCCCTTAGGTTAACAAATTATTATATTTCACAGTAGATCTATAACCCCTCTCTGCATGCCTTTGCTTCTCTGTCTTTCTGTGGACATTAGACTGCAGCCATGCAGTATATGATAGCTCTAACAAAGAGATTGAAGTCCTGGAGCATAAGAGCGCTTCCATTTACACTGATTTTTGTTTACAAATACAAAATATTATTAAGTTTGGTTTATTTTTTAATGAAAACACACTAGTTGAACAAAGTATAGCTTTTATACTACTCAATAGCATACGCAGAGGTTCATAAGAACATTTTCTAGGCAAATCTACCATTCCACTTCTATTACTGTCTGAATCAACAACTTTTCTGTAAAATGCATAATGAAGCATCTATGAATGAGTTTACAGTATGATTATGATTATCAACTCACTACAAAAGATAGGGACTTTTATTAACAATAAAATCTGTCCTTTCTAATTAAATTCTAGTACAAAAATTGAAATATGCAATACATAGATGTATGACTAATTTTCAGTATATGTTATGTGCTATAACTTGGAACAAGGCATAGATCTCTATATAATAGTGGGGTCTTGCCTGTAACTCTATCCAACATGCGAAGAAAAAGTTTTAACAAAATCTTTTTCAATCATCACTAGTCCTGCGTTTACTCATTTAGTTTCAATGAATAACTTTTCTAGTTAAGAAAAGAGCATGCGGACAATTCTTTCAATGAAATAACATATTTAGTCCATAAGAGTAAATAAAATTTAAGACTTTTAAACCTCAGTCTTGGCAATGATACCGGGAAATGAGTACTTCCATACATCATACACTGCTGATAGAAATATCTTTTCAGGTTAACAACATTTAAAGGGTGTATGGTTTTTATCCCAGCAATTTCATGCTGGATAAATATTTGCACTTATGTGCCTACATATAACACATATAAGGAGGATAACTGCAGCACTATTTGAAACTTATACAAACCTGTAAGTTAAGCATTTATCAAAAGAGCAAACATTTCAAAAGTTATCTTGTATCTATACAAGTAAATGCTTTGCAATCATAATGATTTAAATACTTTGCAATCATTTTAAGATAGAAGGTACACTTACTGGTAGTGACATGAAAAGGTTTTCAAGAATATATTGAGTGAATAAAAGAAAAATATAGAAAAGGATGCAGGGCATGATGTCATTTGATTAAAATATTGCAACTCCATTTGTTTGCAAAATATACAGTATAAAAATAAGCAAGAATCAGACTAAACAGGTAACAGCGATCATCTCTGTTGTAGAATTTGGAAAGCAGAGAAAAGAAGATAAGAATTTCACTTTTTGTCTTCTACACTTCTATACTGTTTGCCTTTTTACAACTAGACGATATGCTTTTTGTAATTTTTAAAATAAATATTGCAACTATATTTATGGATTCTATATATAGTTTCTAATTGTAAATGGTAAAGTGTATAGATTCAATACTGCCATGTGATTGATTTCATCTGGCTTTGTAATCAAGTACTGATGTTGCAACGTTGGTGATGTTGCTGAGATGTTTTACTCTCCACCCTCAGCCACAATTTACTTATGTGAAAACCTAGTTTGGTTGATCATGTGATTATTTTTAATGAAGTGGTTGTACTGATTGATATTTCTGAAAGTTCAGAAGATTTGAATAAGTAATGTGTATAGATTGTCTGTTTTCAAGCTGCTATAAGCATTTTAAAAAGTAAAATTTTAAGGACAAACTTAACACCTTTTGAACATATATCAAAGTTACAATGGTTTGGGCAAGATTTTTTAAAAATAAGACTTTATGAAATTGTTCTTCAATATAAAATCAAGCAATTATTTAGTGGAATAATCAAACCACATGGGTTCAGGTTTTAGTTTTGTCTTATAGAATATTTACATTAAATTTTTATACAGGTGTTTCATGATATATTCACTGACATTTATCATAAGAAAGCACAGTATCAGGTATATTGTAGGCTCTGAATAAATATTGCTTGACTCAGTTTTATTGGCCATCCTTGGGAAACCGCCTTTGTTATCCTTTGTATTAGTGTAAAACATACTTTACTAGAAAAGGAAAAATAATATAATGAACAAAATGATAAAAATGGAGGCCTTTGCCTATGGTAAGATACAGGATCATGAAAATGGCTTAGGAGATTGATTCTGCTTTCATCTAACCATGCCTTGCATATGTATGTCTTAGAATTCAGTAAGAATTAAATAAGTAGTGCATCAGGAGTTGATACCAGTATTTCATATCTTTTTCCTGCTTACCATCCTTAAAGTTTCATTAACTTCCCATTGTCATCACCAAGGTCAAACTCCTCAATGTATCAGCCAGGGTGGGTTCAGGATGTGAACCTGCCAAACTCTTTAGCATCACTTGACATCAACAGCACGATAGCTGCCTTCTACCCTTGTGCATTGCTGGATTATTGCCCTGGGAAAACTGCACACCAAATTCAGGTTACTAGAAAAAAAGCAAGCCCACCTCTATCCTACCGCATTTCCCTAAACGATAAAAGATTAGTTTGGATGAATGTATGCAGAATGTTGTCAACAGAAAATCTAGAAACAAAAGTTATTTTTAATTTCAGCATGCACATATATATCTTGTGTCATTGCAAAAAATAAAGTTTTATTTTGAATTTCCTTTTAAAGGTCTTACTCTAGCCCTGCCCCACTGATTTCACATGTGTTTTTCCTGCTTTTTGAAATGTTCTTCATTCATGTCACCATATCTCACCCCACCTATGATGTTCTTCATTTTTCCCTTTAGCTAGGTGACTTTAATTCATTCACCAAGACACAGCTGCTGGCATCATCTCTGCCAGGAAGATTTTTCCCAATATCTTGCCCTTGGGTTAGGTATCCTTTGTGGAATTTTGTATGCCTCTTTCCTCACTACATGTGAGCTTGTTTAAAGAATGAGTAAATGAATAAATGAATGAGTGAATAAGTGAGTGGGAGGATATTTATTTTAATGTTTTGTATATTTCAAACTTTTAAAAAGAATTCTCTTTATTTTTACATTTATATATATATTCATACAATATTTACTATTCATATAAAACAGTTAACTAAAGAACTAAATAGAATAAATTATGTTCACCCTTATAGTAGAAGGCTATTAATTTATCTTTTGGAAAATGCCACTGATGAGGTCAAAATTGCCCAAAAGGAAGAATGGCATTGAGCGATATTCACCACTAAGTAGTCTTTATCTAATTGGCATTTAAGGCATTTTCAAAGCATGTCTGGTCAAAGAGATGTATAGTAGCCTTATGTTGAGCACTATTTAATTATTTCAGTCCTCATCTGTCACATTAGCACTCTCTTGTCTCATTTTCAGTGCCCTTAAAGCAATAGAGTTGATAGATTATGGAAAATAAATCTAGTGTGGAAATACAGATAATTTGCTGTAGGTCAAAAAAAAAAAAACAGGCAAGAGTAATTTGCAACTACTAAATTGCTAGATGTAGTGCTTTGGCTTGCTGCTTTGTAAAAGATAGGAGGGGGGCTTGACAAGAGTCAAAACTCTTTAGAGAAATATGCAAATCAAAAATTTACCACCTTTCTAAACCCTTTTAATCCTTCAGTTAATCTCAGCAATGACCTAGTTTTCAGAACATTGAATATGCTTGGCTACCTAATCACATTATCTCACTTCTCTTCTGCAAACTTTGAAGAGGAAAAAATGCACGTATAAATGAAAACATTGATAAAGCACAGCTGCCTGTCATATTTTCAATCTTCTCAGAAAAACAAGTGATTTATAGCATGATGAGATCAAATCTTCCTCCATGGCGTGCTATTGGCTATATTTTAAAACTCATTTAGCAAATCTCATGCAATAGCCCAGATTGATGACATTAACATCAGATCTTTGAACAAATCTAGTTAATGTGAAGCAAAAGAGAAAGATGATCTCATTTTGAAAACAACAATAAAAATGACACTGTTCAGTAAGGAATTGAGACCGTGAGGGTTTAGTGCTATATATTTGAGCTTGTCTTTTATTAGCCAACTTTCTACTATAAAATACATTAAAAATTCATTTATGGAGAATATAGCAAAAAATTGTTATAAAGTGGATGTTTTACTAAAAAAAAAAAAAAATACTCACATGGTTAGGTAGTTCTTGCCTTTACAGCCAGAAGTGCTTATTGAACGCCTACTATGTTCGTGGTATTACGCAAATGGCTGCATAAAGACTCAAAGACAAGGAAGAATATATCTTGCCTACAAGAACTGGTAAGTGGGCAAGTGGAGAACACAAGAAATATAAACATATCCTGTTTAACATATGTATGTGTTAAATATAAACATACGCATATTTCTAAACAGACGATCTGATGGTAAATGTCTTACTTCAGGTTCCCTAGAAAGCAGAAGCTACCATGGTGCTTCTCATTTAAGTAGTTTATTGGATTCTTCTTTCAGGAGAAAAGGGTGAAGGAAGCAGGATAGAGCAGGGATGAAGAAAGCAAAGGTGCAGTCTCAGGTGTAGACTAGTTTCAGTCTGATCACATGGGCAAGTTTTAAAACACAGATAGGACCACAGAGTTGTTCTTTCTTTGATACTTTTTATATCCCATGCCAGTCAGTCATGGGTCAAGCTCTGCCTCCAGAGGTGTATCAGTGGGCAGCACTGTATCCATGGCAAGGTAACTCCCATTCAGCTAAGGGCAAATCTCTACTAAAGGGGGCAGCAGTGAGTCGTCATTGATCCACACTACAATAAGGAAGGGGGCCCTGGCTGTCAAAGAGGAATCAGAGCAGGATACCAACGGCATCAGTCATAGCTCACCACTTCCACCACTCAGAATCACTTTCTCATTACGTTCACTCCATCCAGGCACAGTTTCTTTGTGATATTTGTTGGTCACACTTTCTGGGAGAATTTTCTAGAGAAGAGTTACTGGGGCAAACTACAAACTTCACTGATGCAGTCAGCCCTTAGCTCACAACTAATACTGCTAATCATGCTCTCTTCCATCACCTATTCTAGATCGCCCTCCTCCTCAGCTAGCACCTCTGTCATTCTGGGTGCCTTGCTGCTGGGTTTACTTAAACACTCATCCCTGAGAGACCCGAGTTCCTGTTTATCATGCCCCAAAGTGCCATGATTGATGAACTTGTACATTTATCACAGAATTATAATAGGGCCTGGGAAGACCACAAGCCCACTGAAGGATCACTAAGTGCTATAGATACTGTCTTGCCCAGTACCTCCACTTCCCCATGATGGTTGGAGTCAGTTATCCACGCCAGTATGGCAACTCCTTTCTTTTCTTCCTGGTCTACTGGCACAAAAAATCCCAACATACAGGTAGCAGCCATAGCTTTTAACTTAGCGCAACTCTTACTGTGTCACCTGGTGGAAACCTCTTTTCTTTGAGAACCAGAAATTCTAGACTCACAAAGCTTAAATTAACAGGGAGAGAAAATTATGGTGAGTGCTGCCACTCCCCTAGTTCCCACACCCGTATATTATAGCTGTTGGTGATATAGCACCCTGTAGTAGCTGTTGGTTAACTTGTATACTGCTCTATGCAGGGTAGAGCTCCATCTTTGCATTGTATCATTTCCAAGTTGGAGTGTCAACTGCTCCTTCAAGAGGTCATTCTATCACTCTATCAGGCCAACATCTTCTGGATAGTATAACATGTAGTAGAATGAATGAATCCCGTGTTCACACGCCCACTGCCATACTTCTTTTGCTGTAAGATGGGTACCTTGATCTGTAACAATATTATACAGGATCCCATATCAATGGACCAGTTAGTCTGAGTCCTTGGATGGTGGTACTGTATTAAGTATTGCAGACAAGTAAAGCAAAATCATGCATAGAATATGTGTCAATCCTGTTGTGGCAAGCAGCTTGGCTTGACATCTATGTCTGTGTCTGTGAATATGTTACCTCCCATGACAGAAGGGACCCTGCTGGTGTGATTAAATCAAGTATCTTAAAATAGGGAGATTATCATGAATTATCCAGATATGCACAATGTAGTATAAGGATCTTTAAAAGATAAAAGAGGGATGTAGAAGAGTGAGACTCTGAGAAGTATATGTGACTATGGAAGCAGATGGTGGAGTGATTGCTCACTTTGAAGCATGAGGCAAGGAATAAAGGCAGTCTCTAGAAGCTGGAAGAGACATGAAAATGGTTTCTCTTCTAGGGCTTTCAGAAAGAATTCAGTCCTACCTCACTCTATGTGATTTTAGCCCAATGAGATTCACTTGCAATTTCTGACCTCAAGATTGTAAGAAAATAAATTTGTGCTATTTTAAGGCCCTACATTTGTGTAACATCCCATTACAGCAGCAATAGAAATGTAGTGATTTTTTAGGGTCAAAAGGGTCTTAGGTAACTACTTGCCCTACATGTCTGGCTGGTTTCCTCAAAACACGTTACCCCATTTGGGGTTCAGCTTTTATCTCCATTCCTGGAAGACTAGACATTCATCAACAGAAATAGCTAAGCCAGCCTTGGTCAGAGGGAGCCCAGGCTGTTGGGCACAGCCTGTATCTCTACCTTAATGGTAACAATATGCATGAACCCATTTGCTAGAGCTGGGATGGCTGACAGCAACTAGTGGAGTCATTCTCTGAACTTGGTTGGTTAGTGCCTCTTATACAGCAACATTAACAAGTAATATACGCTCACAGTCTTTGTCCATTTCCGTAAATCTATACAACATATTTGTACTCCAAACCTCCTTTTCTTTGAACGTATGATTTCACTCCTTACAGGCCCTTGACCAGCCAGCTAAGTTGTTCATTACTGCCCATGAGGCTGCTTCTGTCTCCACATAGAGTGGATGATCAGATGCCCTCCCTAATACTCCACCATTTAGTAGGATTTCCCTTCACCACTGTCTTCCAGTACCACTCTTGACTGGAACTTTGTTGTATAAACAGCCCATTTACATCCTATGCTCATATGTCAAACTGGCCCATTCATGAGCCAGCTTGGACTTTTTCCTCCTCCCTCAGCTGGTTATAGCTCATGAACCCATGGGATGAGCTGAAGGAATGGTGTCATATAATTGGTGATGGGAACATCTGCGTCACCTCTTTGTGCAGGTTACTGTAATCTCTAGCCTGTTCAATTCCAATCCCATATGTACAATATCAATCTTATGATAAATTGCTGATCACCCTGCCTCACCCTACATCTTAGTGGGTCACATTGTAATTAGTCATTGAAGGTTACTTGCTTTTCCACAAACACTTATTGTCCACCAAGGCCCTGCAGCATGTCATGAACTGTTTTTCAAACAATATATACATTCTTTGATGCAGAAGGCATGGCCTAATTCCATAACCTCAGAAGTCTGTGCTGGGATTCTTCCACTGGGGCTTGCCAGGGACTCTCTTTGGCATCTTTCTCTACCACAGATGCCGCTAATCATTGTGCTGCTGGGTTATATGCTTCATGTGGCTGCTTGTATCTCTTACAGTGGTTTTTCTTCTTTGGCCTCACTCAAAATGAATAGTTCTACATCTTGCTCAATAAATATGTCAGAGCGATATTTACAAGCTTGAAATATGCTACCCACCAATGTATGTCAATATCAAAGGGCAAAAATTTGAAGGGAAACAGGATAATAGCACAATCTCAAGATATCTCTCCAAAGATATTTATCAATTATAAAGAGAAACATAGTAACTTTACAGTGGTGAAACTCAGCGGGTACCACCTTTACCAAGTGATCAAGGTTAATACACTAGCAATGGCATATATCAAAATCTTGTATTCTCTGACATAATGCATTGAGAAAAAGACAACACTTTTGTGGTAGTCTTGCCAAAAATTGCATAATCTGAGAAAACATCAGACAAATCCAATATTCTCCAAAGAACTGATCAGTGCTCATCAAAAGTTTCAAAGTCATGAAAGATAAGAAAAGATTTAGTAACTATTACAGATTGGATGAGACACAGGAGACACAATAACTAAATGCATTATGAGATGCCAAATTAGATCCTGAAAAAGTAAAAGGAACATTAGGGGGAAAATTGGTAAAATTCAAGTGAATTTGAGGTTTGGTGAATTTATTTAGTATTCTCCCAATGTTGATTTCCTGGTTTTGGTAATTATACTTTGGTTATGTAAATTAACATCAGGGTAATTGGAGTGTAGGTTGTATGTGAGCTCTCTGTACTATTGTGACTTTATGGAAATATAAAATTAAAAAGGTGAAAAATTAAACATTAAAAAATGTAACTGGATTAAATATTCCATTTTTTAGTACAAGTTGGATGAAAGAACCAGTTCCAGTGTGTACACATTTTAAATATAAGACAGAAATACATTGAAACTAAAATGATACACCACTAAGCACAAGAAAGATGATATAGCTAAATTAATATCAAAGTAGACTTTATGAAAAAAGTGTTAACAGAGATAAAAAGGAATATTTCATAATGATAAAAAGCAAATTTGTCAGGAAGCCACAAAAACCCTAAATGTGTATGCACCTAATAAAAAAGCTTCAAAATATATAGAGCAAAAATAATCAGAAAAAAACCCAGAAGAGTAGAATAATTGACAGTTTTAGTTGGAGATTTTAATAGCCTTCTGTCAGTAATTTTTAGAAGTGGGTCAAATATCAGTAAAAATACAGCCCTATTAAACAATTGACCTAGTTGACATTTTTAGAACACAATACCCAACAACTGAAGAATCCATGCTTGCCGGTAGAATTAGGACGAAAATCTTAAAAGGGAGAAAATCTTAAGAGACAAACCATGTAGATCTTTCACGTCAAGATAAAGAATTTGTATTTAATCCAAAGTTCAATGAGAAAACAATGAAGAATGTTAGCCAAGAAGAGAAGGATGTAAAGCTGATGATATACTATATATTGTTTATTTACCCAAATCCACCCCAAATGTCATCAGGTGAGTGCTACGGCAAACATTTATATGGGTTTGGGCCATGAAGAACAAGGTTCTAAAAACAAAACAAAACAAAAAATGTTATCAGCACCAAATAATATTTAACCTGTAACAATAAAATTTACAGAGTGAAGGAACACACACATACAAAGAGAGAGAGAGCATTGAGTCAGCAGGAATAGGAATAACTTGTCTTGGCTCAGAATCTTCCAAGATATTCTTGTAGGGTGAATGTGGTTTCCTAATTCTGTTGGTCTCCCTTGACCAAAAATTCCACAATTCAGTCACTCTATGATTTTGTAAAATGTTAGGCTTTGCTATAGGAAGGGAATGTAGAAATAGTGTATTTTATTTTAGATGTTGTTATGTGCTTTGAGATTTATCTTTTTAAATGCTGGATATTTCTAGACCACCAGTCAGACAGCTAACCCCGCAGGCTAGTATGTAATCTAGAGGCACATGCTTGGACCAAGAACAGTGAGAAAATCAGAGCTGTTTGGACACAGATTTAACAATGACAAGTTACAGTGAGTTTTCTCATTCTTTTGGTCTCATAGATTTAAGGACAGATGTAGATCATACAGAACATTACTCCTTCCCTATAATTTTTTCTTGCCTCGATTTGGGTCTCCCAGTTTCTTGGGGCTGCCCAGAGGGATCCATTTCCTGGCTTGCTTACCCCATGACTGAAATAATCTTTTAACCTTTAGATTTCCAGTCTAAAGATATTGACAAAGCAAAATTTAACCTGACTTGAAATGTAAGTGTTGACCCAGTTTTCTCTTTCAAGTTGTTCCCTCAGTACTGATTTGTGCGAAATGGGAACAGATGGCAATGTGTTACTTGTGGAAAAAAAAAAAATTTTACCTCAAAAATTCTCCCCTTCACTCAATAACATATTGCCATCAATAAATGTTTCATTTGCTTCATGTAATTACTCTGGTCCAGAATCCTTTGGCTATGCAGGCTGAATAAAAACTCAGAATAGATGGCATTATTCTGGAAGGAAAGTAGAAAAATGATAATATAAATTATTTTGATAGAAAATTATTAGAGACTGAAAGCTTTGTATCTCAGGCTGAAGGGCAGCTGAAGGGATGGTCTCAGGGGCAAGTTTCAAAACAAGCCATGGAATTAATAACATACCACTCTGTATGTTCAGCAGCCAACACAAAGCAGGCTTGAGGCAAACCAAGGACTGAAGTACACAAGAGAGCCTCAGTAGACTCAAGATGTGCAAATGTTGGCTGACCAACACAGACCCCAGAGTGGGGTATTATGTGTATGAAACAGTTTACTGAAAAACAATCCTAACATTTTACATTGTCAAATAGAACTGAAAAAAAAAATGTCGAACTTCAAAATAAAAGAGTTCTTTGGAATAAGAGAGGAGTTCCCACAGGGACTGACTAAAGGGAACATTCAGCTGCTTCTATTTAAAGTTTCCCTGTGTGCATGATTTCCCCTCCAGAGGAAGGGCCCGAAGAAACGTTTTAAAACCTCTAGTTCCACAGTGATCACACGGGGGTAGGAAATTGGTTTCTTTCCTTTTTTCCTTCCTTTCTACCTTCCTCCTTTCTTTCCTCCCTCCCTCCCTCTCTTCTTTCCTCCCTCTCTTCTATCCTCCCTCCCTCCCTTCCTTCTTTCCTTCATTCCCACCTTTAAGACTTATAACTAACCCCCTTGACTAGTCACATGACATTGAAAAGCAGCATCTCCCCCTGTACCGTTGGGCATAATGGACATGAATTCCAGTTGACTTATGCATCATGTCAATCTGGATCATGGTAGAAACTGGATTCTCCCCAGAGGGTTCAAATGAAGTGGGTTTACAGCAAGGACTACTCTAAGGGTTCCTGAGGTTGGATTTCCTGACAGTGGTCTCAAGACGGAATTTCTGAAGCGATTTTGTTGCTGTGGAATGGGCTGAAATTCTGGCAGGGCAGTCGTACCAGTCAGATCTTCATCAACCCACTGCTCTTCAGGTGTCAGTTCAAAGACTCCTTCCAACACGGTCTGCCAATCTTATTTACGCTACTGGGGAAGCTCTGAGTGAATGATTATAAAATACACTGGATACAAGAAGGATAATGTCGTGTTTTGGCTATCAGAAGACCGAGGCTGATTCCTTTAACCCTTCACTAGATATTGAACCTCAGGAAGGCCATTTAAATTCTCTGAGCCTGAATTTTCTCAGAGGATCTCAAATCTCAGATTTCAAATTACACTGTGCTGGATCCAAGCATTCGTTGTATGAATTCAGTCAAGCCGGTCTGGAGACAAAGGACATGTATTTTTGTGCTGCTTCTGCATTTCCTATTCTCCAGCCTTCACAGCTAACACATTCTCTCTTATACTGTTCATCTTTTCTTTTATTTCCAGGTTCAGAGAAAGCTTTTTACTATTTAAGCTTTGTTTTTCTGATACATCACTGATTTGATACTTTGGGAATTTGGTTCTATTGTTTACTGTTTCTAATGCTGATTTTAATTCTACTGCTGTAAAATGTCCTTATAACATTTCCCTATCTCATAAAACTTTGTTTTCTATTAATCTGCTAAGTTTTCAGCTCTTTTTTCAGCTATCTTCTTCTATATTATCTCATTTTTATCTCTTTTATTATAACCTGTAATTTTAGAATTTTATTGAGAGCATATGGCAATCGTTTTAAACTCTGCTAAGAGCTTAGACTCTGAAGTCAGGCTACCTGAATTTAAACCCCAAATTTGTCATTTACAAAGCCATGTAGCTGTGAACATGTTATTAACTTCGTGTTTCAGTTTTCTCATCTGTAAAATGGAAGTAATCTCATAATTTCTTTTTTTTTTTTTTTTTTTTTTGAGACAGGGTCTCACTCTGTTGCCTGGGCTAGAGTGCCGTGGCATCAGCCTAGCTCACAGCAACCTCAAACTCCTGGGCTCAAGCAATCCTCCTGCCTCAGCCTCCCAAGTAGCTGGGACTACAGGCATGCACCACCATGCCTGCCTAATTTTTTCTATATATTTTTAGTTGGCCAATTAATTTCTTTCTATTTTTAGTAGAGATGGGGTCTCACTCTTGCTCAGGCTGGTTTTGAACTCCTGACCTTGAGTGATCCTCTTGCCTCAGCCTCCCAGAGTGCTAGGATTACAGGCGTGAACCACCACACCCAGCCTCATAATTTCTGACGAGGATTATCAGTGATAATATACATTAAATATTTAGAACTCTGTTGAACAATAGCTCTCAATAAGTAACAATTATTTTTAAACTATCATTTAAAAAAAAAACTAGCTCTTTTCCCTATAGGAAATATCTATATCTATACAGACACATACAGACAAATATATAATAAATGCACAGATATATTTCTGTATCTATGTATATATGTGCACACACATATATAGCTCCTTTTCCACATTATTGAGTGTTGTGTTTTTAGACTTCTTTATATTATAGATTAAATATGTAGTTAAAAACTTGTCCAAAGACATTACAAGAAAACTACAAATATCTTCATGAAAATATATGTTGCATTTTAATAAAATATGCAAATAAAATCTTACAGTTTTTTTAATCTTTGTATTGGGATAGAAAAAATAGTAGAACCATTTGTTAACATTGATTTCTGTGGGGAGATTAAGGGTAGTGAAGAAATCATTGAGTTTTTCATCTTTGCATTCTAAAAAATAAATATGCATACATTAGTTTTTTTAAATTTAAATATGTGATTTAAAAAAATAACTTTCAAGGCACTCCACATTATCATTTATGGCAAGAGGAAACTTTGAATTTAGCATATGTATTTAATACCTATTAGGTCCCAGGCCCTATGTTTAATGCTTGGGCACAAAAATGAATAAGATACAGTATCAATCTTCAGTGAAACTTACTGGAATAGAGTGAGAAGGACACACCTAAACTACAGCTGCAGCTATTACAGTGTGCATGGCCATAGAAAGCATAAACCTCCTTCCTCAGGAGGACAGCACCTTGCGCAGTGTCTGTCACATAGTAGATATTACTTAATAAGTGTTTGATGAGTGAATAAATGAATAATGTGTATTGTACAGAAAGTGGAGAATTCTACCTGAGGGATGAGTAGGGGAGAGAGTGAAGGACACACACAGGAGGTGCTCTCCTTCGCCTTTCTGAGTTGCAGGAGCTCATCTGGACGGCTAAGGTGTAGACGTGAGGAACTGCAGGCAAAGCGAGCTGCATATGAAAAGCTGAAATCACAAGGCATGATTAAGGAATAGAAGAAGCTACTTGACATAATTCAGCACACAGTAAAAAGAGATGGCTAGGTTTGGAGATACGACAGGAAAGTGGATAAGAAATGGCCTCACTGGCCATGATAAAGCGTTTGTGTCGGAGTTAAGGAGATCAGAGAGAACACAGGAAGAGAACTCTCGCAGGCAAAGGAGTATTTCTTTCTGTGATTGAATATATATGAATGTGTATGTATTTTATGTACGTTATATATAATATATATTATGTATATATGTGTTTGTGTATGTTGGTCATGGATGCTGCTTTGAACTTCAGGATTTTACGGTAATGGCCTCAACTCTTTCATTGAACTAGAAACTGTCTCCTACAAAATACAGACTCTGGTAAGTAAATATGAATGTGCAGATAGTAATACACAGAACTCACTTTTATTTATCTTATATAATTTTACCTAATTCCAAATGGGAATACATTTTGAGACTGGTAATCTATTTAGGGCTAAATCTATTGATTTTAGAGTTTCAGATTGCAGAAATGAGATCTCATTGAATTATTTCTCTCTTTCTATTTCATAGTAAGCTATTGCCTCTGCCTCCCTTCTATTTGAGAGGTATTAAGATTCAGGAGTGGAAGCTTATTCCACTCCACGCCGTATATCTATCTATAACTGTATCTCTGTATTTTCCACTATAATTCAACTTAATTTTTTACACAGAACCCCCATTGCACCACTGCTGGGAACTGTAACCTCATAAACTTTTGGGATGTCTTCCCTGTGGTTCAACTCCAGCCTCCACTCCAGGATTTTATCCTGGCAGGGTAGCTGGAAGCCTAGGGAATGCAGGTGGGGGGAGGAGAAGCCATCTGCTTTCTAGTCAGTTGTCCACACTGATTTTCTCTGGAACATCCATTATCTCCATCTGCTTGGTTCCCTTCAAATCCAGGGATTCTCTGCTGTTCTGAGCCATGATTCAGGCATGGAAATTTTTTTACCATACTGCATTTGGGGGGCCATCTGCCTCATGGGTTTTTTTTTTCCCTGGGTCTTGTGGCCTTCCCAGCAGCACTGCAATGCACAGTCCTCCTCCGTGTGTTTGGGATGTGTAGACCTCTCTATTTCACTTTTTCTTTCTCTCCCACCCCAAGCCAGTGTTCTCTTTACAAGGATATTTGGTGCGAGGTTGTTTTTTGTGCACTAGCTTATTGCAAGATAATCTCTCTATCCTTTCAAATTCCTTCTTCTAAGTATTTAGATTGTTTTGTAAACCAAAACTCAGAAAGACTTGTGGAGAGTCAGGAGAAAAGAAAAAGATAATATCTCAAATTGTTTGCCCACCGTGTTTTTATCTATCATCGCCATCCTTTCTGCTAGATTACAATAAAAGTAGTAAAAGGATTTTGCCATCCATAAGAACTTTGCCCCCTTGTTGGGGGAAGGACTCCTATCAAATAACTACGAATTCAAACTCAATTTGATGTAACCGGTGTTCACTGAACATTTACTGTCTGTAAAGTACTTTGCATAACACACAGTTGAAGAAAAACAAGATGCCTGTCCTGCAGGAATTTGCAGTCTAGTGAAGAAGAAAGACTAGAATATAAATAACAGTAATACGAAACCCAAAATGATTAATCTGCTCACAGAAGTCATAAACAAAGTGCTTGGAGAGCACAGAGGAGACGATTAATTTTAATCAGGGGATTGGAGAAGACTTCAGACCTAGCATTGAGTCATAGCCTACCAGCAAAGAGAATGTTAATAACTCTCTGAGTATTTCTTCTGCTTTCTGGATACTTTGAGGTGGGGGCAGAGAGGATTACTCACTTCTTCAACCCCTGACCAATAGCATGTATGCTTTGTATGCTTTGCAGGGTCCAGAAGTTAAAGGTAGTTTTGCTAAGGGATTCTTCACACACATTCTCACCCATCGTTAGAGGTCCCCCTCCTCCCTTCATCAGTCATTATCTACTTATCTAAAGCTTATGCATTACTGAATCCAGGTTAGCCATTCTCCTGCCTCTTTGTGTTTTGGTGGTGGTGGTAGTGTTTGTTTGTTTCTCTTTATTTTTGTCATATGTGTTTCCATTATGTCCTTTTTTTCCACACCTGAAAAGCTGATTTCAAATTTTCAACCACTTTGTGCTTGGCATTTTCTGACCACCCACACTTTGTTCAGAAGCCTTAGGAAAACGAAAAGATCACGTGGCAGAATAGAAAATGGGATTTCCTTTTTTTAAAAAATGAGAATATCTTAAATGCATGTTACTAGGTGAGAGAAGCCAATCTGAAAAGGCTACATATTGCATGATTCCCACTATGTGACTTTCTGGAAAAGACAAAACTATGGAGACAGTAAAAAAATCAGTGGTTGCCAGGGGTTAGGAGGAGGGAGGGATGAATATAGAGAGCGGAGGGTTTTTAGGGCAGTGAAATTATTCTGAATGATACTATAATGATGGATACATGTCATTATACATCTGTCTAAACCCAAAGAATGTACAATACCAATGGTGAACCCTAATGGATTTGGGTGGATAATGATGTGTCAATGTAGGTTCAACAATTGAAACAAATGTACCACTCTGGTGGGGGATGTTGATGGTTCCAGAGGCTGTAGGGAACAGGGGGTAAAAGGACACTATGCTTTCCACTCAATTCTGCTATGAAACTAAAACTGCTCTGAAAAATAAAGACTATTTTTAAAGAGCTAAAAAATTAGTATGCATTGTTTTCTCTATCCCACCTCACACCAATTAGTGACTGCTTTTATATTCATTTAGCCACAGTACGGCCTTCTGCCAGTCTCTGATGTCTGTCAACCCTGGTGAGTGAAATTCTCTTTCACTTAGCAGAACATGAATGGTAGGTAAACCTTTCACTGTCTTGGTTCATATTTTTTTAAAATTTGCTCTGTTTTGCTTCCTATAATAAGTATTGTGCCTTGATATAGACTTCAAAAGACATGGCACAGATATAGAAAGGGCAAAAAGAAAGGGAAAAAAAAATCAATATGGGGAAATATCATTTCTGATTGCTGTGAACAATTTCAATGTTCCTTATTTGTTTTATCATTCAAAGAAAAACTCTGATGGAATACAGGCTTATTTAGCACCATACAAAATGTGTGTTTATAATGCTGAGCAAAGATAGTCTGTCCTGGCCAGTCACCATGGTAACCTCTAAAAGCAAAGATTATGTCTGATTAGGTCGTCCTTCTCAGAAGGAATTGACCAGAAAAAAAAAAAAAATCTTTTGAAAAGTTTAAAATGGAAGGTAGGAGGATACTGGTACTAATTTTGCACAGCTGTTCTCTCTGACTCTCCTAATAAGAGTGACTGAGACTATTTTCTAGAATCTTTTCTTAGTCCCATCGAGACCTTCCAATGACATCCTCCCTTTGTTGAAAACGAACCTCAGCCCAGTCCTCTGTGGTTATTGTCTCCCCAGACCATAATCAGAATTCTGGAAACCTTTATGTTTGTTCGTGAAGAGATTAATGAATGTTCCTGAAGGAAATAAATAAATAAATAGATAAATAAATAAGTGAAACATAATCTACCGTGAAGAAGTGGTGAAAGGAAGTAAAAACTCAATCATGTCTCTCCTACAATGATTTGGGTGGCAGCCAGGCATCAGCAAGGTGAAAATATTGGGGAAACCAGAAGACTGCTTTATATTAGAATTATTTTTGTGGAAGTTGTTAGTGCTCTTTGCATTAAAAATAATCCTTTCAAACATAATTTGGTGTTTTTATTTCCAAGTTTCAACTGCCAATGTTAGTGCCTATAAAGCACAGTGTATATCAATTATTTTCCCTTCCTATTTCGTTTCCTAAATAATGGAATAATCAAGTTAATTTATTGGAGGCTTACTAATGTTAAAGAGGAGCATCAAACAGAGGAAATGATAGGTTTACTCATACTTAACCGAGATGGTAAAATCTTATTGGACTGATATACTATTCCGTAGTGATGAGCTTAGGGAGAATTTATATGAAGTCTGAAAAATATTTTCAAACTGTTTGGTGCTTAATAAGCATTAAAAAATTGAGTGTATTGACCACAACTGCTGCAAATAAAAAAAAATCAAATATAATACATACATGTACATATATATATATACACATTGTGCCTAGAAAATTCTTAAGAAAATGATAAACTGTAAACAGTGGTTACCTTTGGGAGGGAAACTAAAGTACTACAGTTTAGAAGTGAGAGAAAGATTTACTTTTCACCTTATGAAATTTTACCATGTACATTATCTATGGAAATGTTTTTATGCAAACAGTACAGAGAAAGGAAAATGTTCCAAAGTTCTACCTAAATCCACCTTTCTGCAAATAGTTTTGTACATAATTTTTTAGACTTTTAAAATGCCAATAGAACATGTATTATGACACTCTACTGTATCTTGCTTTTTTAAACTTTATATGTTGAACTTCTTTCAGGTCAAAACATAAAGAGCTTCCTGTTTCTCCCTTTTCTTCTATGTCCCACCACAAACACAACCCCCCAGTGCCACACTGAGACACAGAATCACAGATTTCTGTCTTTCTACACTGTTCACCTACAACTGGCATTTCTATAAGAGTCCTGCAACAACTTTTTGAAGAGAAAAGCATGCCATGACTCTGAAATCGAAAGTATAGAGCATGGAAGAGAATATATCAAGAAACGAGGGAAATTTCTGAAAGGTTTTGCTAATTTTTATGTTCTTACTTGCCAGCTCAAACCGGAGAATTTTTATTACAGCAATAGCAGAGAAAAACATTTACTCTCAGTCAGCCACGTATTAGGCATTTTACATATTTTGTTTGGCCCTCACACTACTGGAGGGAGATATAATTATTCCCATTCTGCTGATAGAGAAAATAGGCTCTGAGGGATTAGACAACTTTCCCAAACCAAACCACTCATGTCTCTAGAAAGCAAAAAAGGGAGCCCTTTCCTGTGCTAATCTCCAGGCAGAATGTCTATGAATACTTTTGTTCAAATTCTAATATTTGACTGCCATGTTTGCAGATTACTGGGCCACTTTTTAGTGTGAATATTTAATTTATACAAGATTAAAAGGCCTCCAGTGTTCCCAAAGACTGGATAGCAGATGTAACGTGACTCCCAGAATACACTAATCAGAATTTTAGAGCTACAAATGTACACCATTCATTACATTAGAAACTGAAATTCTAAACTTTTCAGTACATCCATCTTTCCTAATAAAACTGCTCTTCACCAAGGTTAAGATTTTGGTTTTGTTCTTATTAAAAAAAAAAAAAGAAAAGAAAAGAAAAGAAAAAAAAACACCTCTTAAGATACTGATTCTCTGGCTTAAAGGAAAAGAAAGGTTCTGCAAACTTAGAGCTACTTAAGATAATAGCTTCTAGGACTGAGTTAAGAATATAAATGAAGTCAAGGAATTATTCTTTTGATTGTACTGTATTTAAATTAGGCATGTTGGGATATTAGGGTTTTTTTAAGTTTGAATTGTAATACCCACTTACTTCCTCTAGAGGGAGAATAAAACAAAGCTAGGCAAATACAGTATTTACAAAAAATTGCGTGAATCAGAATAATCCTGAAGATTGTCCCTTAGCAGAAAGAAGTCACTTTGCCAAAGCTGTCATAAACAAAACCATAGAATAGTTTTACTGTGGTATATTTTCTAAGCAGCTGAATCAACCTTTAAACAGTACCATGATTTACTTTCCCTTTAATTTTAAATTAATAGGAAAAAAATGTACGTACACATACAATTTCAGCCACTTTATTAAATATAAACTGCAAAAAGTCTATATTATAACATACTGAGCTCCTTAAAACACATTTTAATAATTGTGCATTTAATTCTTAATATTTATGAAATAAACACAATGCCCAACTACCCACATATACATGTGAAGCAGCTTAAGAAAAGGAGACATTCTTCAAGGTAAACTACTCAACGCTACATGACATACTGCATAAAATTAAATATCAGGATGATTATCCCTCCCCCCTCCACAATTTCCTTAAAATGTTCAATGTTCTGCTAAAACGATCCAATCTTTCCAAGTTTAGGAACCTGAAGAAAAAGTACTAAAATAAGTGTTTATGTGCATGGCACAAGAACTGAAATCCAGGTAGCTTCATTGTTATTACAGAATCTGAAGAAATAAACATCAAAGGGAGATGAGATCACTATCCCCAGAAATAAAGGTTTTCACAAGGAAAACAATGGTGAAAGGAAATTATCCTCTTTACTAACAATATGGTGATCAGCCTTTCCCGCTTTCTCCTGATGATGAGGTGATGTCACCGGTCAGAAGCACTGGCCTATTTTCTGTACTGCCTATGGTGGGTTGGATTGGATGAAAATAAACATCTTACATAACAGGCCGGCTGTGCTTTCTGCCTTTTTTTTTTTTTCTCAAGGAGATTTTCCCAGCGTGAATTCAGCATGTACAATTAACATTGGCCAAATTTCAGCTGAAAAATCTGTTAGGTTTATAAGCAGATTAACAAATACAGCCCATGGATGCTGCCTCCCATCCCCCTCCCATCCCACCTCCTACACACACACACACACACAGACACACACACACACACACACACACCACCACTACCTCCACAACTACCACCACCACCATCACCATCTCAACCTCCTGTAATCAAAACAGCTTTGTACCGAGAGAAAAGGGGAAACAGGCAAGTTAAAATTGAAAATGGTCTCTATCAGTGGAAACAAAATAGAAGATTGCAGATTAGAGCCATTGTCCTGTTCCAGTAACATAAATCAGACCCCCGGCAGGGACATTTTTTCAGAATTGGAGATGAATCAGAGATTATGAGCTCTACCAAAAAGATACATCTGCATGCTAGTGGCCTTTATGGTCATAAAAAGAGCAAACTCAGAGGTGAACATTTTCAATTTTATTTGTCATAATTAATAAAAATGTTGGAGTTTTCTTTCATGAATCTTACTGCATATGGAGAGGTTTATGAATCTTTAAGCTTTGACATTTATTGTAGAGGCTACTTATGAAGAGAATACATAAAACTGAGCATTCAACTTCATTTCCTTAATTCCTGAAGGTACAATAAAATGAGAGAGACCAAAGAGCCAAAGGGAACATGTGCTTGAACAGCCTGGATAGAAGCTCATTTAAAATCAGCAATATAATTCACAGTGGTTTAATGGAGCACTTTAACTGACCTAATGGTCTTAGTTTCAGAGAAAACCTACCATATAGTCTTGACTCAGTAAAGTAAATATCTAAATATCTATCATATGCCTAACACGTGGCAAATAATGAATAACTAAAGAGTATAGAGTTAAACTTAGGCTATGAGATAATTTTTTTGTAATGCTAAGAAATAAATATAAGCATCACTAACTCATAGTTCAAGATAGGAAAATGATTAAGAGCAAATGCAAAGTAGATGATGAATTAAGATTATCTGATCCTTCCTGTCATAAAAAATAACTGCCATTCTTCTATAGAAAGGGCTGAAATGCAACTCTTTCACTAGATGCATATACATAATGTCAGGTCAAGAAAGTCAGTCCTGCACCTGTGTGTGCATTCCTATGTATCCATTTGGAGGTGTTTATTTATGTTTAGAGACTACTCTGTCTTATATAATGTGTTCGAGTATGTTATGTACATACTTAATGTATACCAGTAATAACTGTTTGTTTGAAGGTGGAATATGATTGTAAAGAATCAGCCATGTTGCTTTGGAAAGATAATTAAATTTGTATTCTAAAGATTTGCATTTAAATAACAACTTTGTTGCTGTCAGTAAAACCTTAGGCAATTAATTTTACTTCTGTAAGCCTCAAGTTTCTTGTCTATAAAGTACAATGATGCTTTTAAGAGACATTGTGAGAGGAAATAAATAAAGCATGAGCTAATGTATCTAACAATACATGGCATATAGTTGGATATATATCCATATATGTGTATATATATTTGACTTTGATCAAAGCCATATTATGCATTCAGTAATTTTGTAAAAAAAAAAAGCAGGGTTTTTAATAATATTAAATATTTAATAATATTAAATATTATTAATATTTAACCAAAGAGGAAAAAATAAAGCTTTTTGACTTCTTAGATGAATTACTTACTTGGCTTAAAGAATGACATTGGCTCTTACTTTTTTATATAAGTATGTACAGCTATTTGCATTGAGTGGGAAGGATTCAAATAAATTTCCAATTGTTGAATCAAACAAATATTTTTGAATATTTTCAAATTTTCATATCGAAATTCTTATTTTATGTTTAATAACAGAAGGGGGAAGAAAATTTCAGTAGTTTATTATATTAAAATTCTTGGGGAGATTATAAATTAAAGGAACAGTTACAAGACACTTAGTAATTATTTTATTATGTAAGATATGTGCTCTAGGAGCTAAGTGGAAACGTTAGTGAATTAAAAAGTTATTGCTCTTATATATTAATATTTTGAAGATGACAAATCTGTTTATACATGGTAGAAAACTCTTTATGAGAGTTGAATATAAAATCATGATCTCTTCAAATATTTTGTATAAATTTAGGAGAATAATGTTTCTTGAGGTTTTTTTTTGCAATGTTAAAAAATTCAAATCTCAGAAGGTGATTGGTGGTAATAATTTTAAAGAAACAACAAAAAGAATAAGCATCTTCAGATAAATATACTTGTAAGAAGCATATATCTTTTGAAAATGCATGTATAAAACAGTAACTTATAGAAAATATTTTCAGTATAGTTATGTGAGAAAATGAAAAAAATACGCAATTGTGGTCCTTTTTTATAAGCTTCGAATTACCAGTGTTAAAATTGGTGATGACAGCTTATTGATTTTACAGTTTAGAGTTTTATTTTGCTATTTCTGAGGAAATTCTGAATGAAAGAAATTTAGGTTTTATGGACTCTGAAAAAAAGAGGAAGAAACCCAGCTTTCTCTTTGTGTGGAATCTCAAGTCCAGATGCTGGCTTTTTTCTTCATGAAAATTCATAATGTATCTATTATAGCTTCCTAATTAAAGTCACACATGTATGAATAATGTTTTGAAAATCAGTCACTATCCACTTTACATATGTTAACATATATTATGTTTTAGAGTTATTTTCTGCCAAATAGCTCAGTGTGCTACATAACTTGCCATGAAGTAGTAGTACTACTAATTTTTACTCATTAATTAGGTTCAAGGATTTTATAATATTGAAAAGTAAAAAAAAAAGATACAGTCACATATTTTCTGAAACTCCATTAAACTTGTGACTAAAAAGATGTTTTGTTTTACTTTCTTTTGCTTCCAAAGAACTATAACTTTTAATTCAGTCAACACATAATTTTAAAATATCTATTTAATGCCGGTCACTCGTGCAAGCATCTGGAAGATATCTGTGAACAAAGCTAAGAAAAATGTTTCTACTCTAGCTCACATTCTAGATCAACAGTAAATTATAAATATAATAAATAAGTTGATTTTATAATTTATTAGAAGGTAATAAATGCCGTGAAGAGCCTTAAACCAGGGTGAATAGTTGGAGAAGGAAGTGTAGTTTAAATGGAATGGTCAGGGTTGGCCTTACTGAGAAACTGACATTTGAACAAAGATGTGAAGGAGGTGTGGTGGGGGAGATTTCAGTATCTTACTGCCATTAAACAGAGCATGGTATCAACAATCAGGAGTCTGGCTCTACCATTAACTTAAATTGGTGATCCTGGACAAGTGTTTTGTTTCTTCACCTGTAAAATGTGAATAAGAAAAATATTTACTCAAGATTGTGGTGAGGAAATATAAAACCATTTATTCCACATATACATTGCTCAATGCCAACCGAGAGCCGGCACACAAAATGAACAGCATGCAATCCCATCCCTTGAGGAACTTATGTTCATTCCAATGACGATTACATGGTAGCAACGAACAATGACAGTGTATTTCAAGGCTTTTTAGAAATTGCCATGTATTCTGTAATTGAACTGATATCGGGACACAGAGTTGCCTTTCTCATCTGTCCTCTTTTTAGACGGCTGCATCATTGAACCTGGCTGACTCCATCTTAAAGCTTCTCTTCGGCTGTCTCTACCCTTCTGTAGCTTCTCCTACCTCTCAGTCATGTATTCTGTTTAATCCACTGATTTTTTTTTAATTCTTTCAGATTCTTTATAAATAATATACTTTAACAATTTTTTTCTCAGTCCTCTTTGTTTCTCTCTGTTCATTCTTTTTGTGGACAATTTAAATATTACTTATTTTACATATCAACTTTAAGGAACCATCTACCTCTCCACATAACCCAAATTCTGATTTGAGATGTAAGACACTGCAGATGGAAAACACAATCACTTCTATATTTCTAAAGTTCAGAAGGAGGATGCAGCTTTACACAGGGACCCAAAGCTCCAGCTACCTGGACCTCCTGATTCCCTGCCCACTCACCCCAGTTGGGGACCATGGCAACTCTCTCCACTCTGAGCATCCTTCTGGGACCTCAGCTGGAAGTGCAAGTTGATCAGAAGGCTCTATACCTGAGTCAGAAACTTTGCTCCCTATTCTTTTTCTCAACCCAAATTTTGTCCAGCCATATTGTCCAACATAGCATTTACAGAGAATCTCCAGTAAAATTAAAGGACCAAATTAAGATACCCACATGATAAAAAGCACAAAGACTCTCCCGTAAAAAATATAGACACAATATATAGATGTCTCAAATGTGAATATTACAAGCTCCCTGACATTAAAAGAGAAGTTAAAGATTAAATGAAATTACAAGTTAATAGAATTAAAATCAAAACAAAATTCCACATGAATTAAAAAATCACAGAAAAAGGAGTCAAAACTCGTTTTCCATTTTTCCTATTCTTCATAGGCTTGCCTGGAGAAGTTCTCTATGCTTGGATAGAGTTGAGACTCCTTTAGCAGTTCATGCCTAGGCTATTGCTTGCTAGAATGAGTATGGTTCTTTCAAACTTTAGAGTTTTATGCTTCATTTTTTTATGTAGGGATTTTTTAATTTATTATTTAAGTTTTCATTGAGGCATGATTTGCAAATAGTGAAATGTACAGATCTTAAATGTAAAGTTCAATCAGTTTTGAACGCCTGTATTAAGAAGCAGAATATTTTTGTCACTCCAGGAAGTTCTCTTGTACACTTCTCAATAAATCTCTCTCTATCATGAAATAGCCATTGCCCTGATTTCTCTTACCATAAATCAATTTTGCCTGATCTAGAAATATATAGAGAGAGAGTCATAAAGTTGCATTTTTTAGAGGCTTGCTTCTTTCACTCAACATAATATTTTTGAAATTCATCCATGTTGACGTGTATTAATAATTCATTCCTTTGTATTACTGACTGGTAGTCTACTAATGAATATACCACAGTTTTTTTTCATTTTGTTTTGTTTTGTTAAATCCATTCTCCTATTGATGGATGCCTGCACTGTTTCCAGCTTTTTAGAGGTTATGGACATACATATTTGACAATATTGTATAAGTATTCTTGTCAATGTATTCTCATTTTGCTTGGATAAGTACTTAGGTATAGAATTCCTGGGTCATAGTGTAGAAGAATATTTAATTTTATAAGAAACTACCAAATAGATGTATCATTTTATACTCCCTGGGCAATACTGAGAATTCTGGTTGCTCCACATTCCCACCAACATGTGACAGTATTTTCCATTTTATCCATGTTTAGGTGTATAGGTGTGTAACAGTATCTTATTGTGGTTTTAATATTTTTGCCTCACAGTAATGGCATCCAGATATCCAAGATTATTATAGCACTGGCCTCGCACCAATTAATTTTCCTCAGACAATACTCTCCCCAGCTCCTAGAACAGTTTTTCCATTAAGTAAAATTAGGAATTCGGTACTCGGAAATAAACATAGCAGAAACTCCTCGGTATTTGAGAGAAGGAAAGAGTAGATGGAGATATTCTGCTTGTTTTTAACCTCATTAGGATGCCAGTCAGTCTAATCTACCTGTAATCCATAACCTGTAGATTTAATCTCAACTGGGAGAAATTTACCAGCAAGATATTAGATTAAATCCTAGGCATTTACTGCTTTGGGAGGAAGCAAGACCTACATCTGTGTTATACTTCCTAATTTTAATTTTCTCTTTAATCCTACCTTCTTCCATAGGTGGCTCCCAAGGTCATCATATTCATCTGTCTAAACTAGTAGAAGGAAATAAAACAGAAAGCATGGCAGGAAGAAGGTTTATATGATCCAGGCCGGAAAAGAGTACACCATCGTTACTATCACATTCTATCAGCTAGAACTCAATCACATTGTCCTAGCTAACTTCAATAGAGAAGAAGAAATGAGACCCAGTTGCACCCTGCAAAAAATGAAAATAGGTTGAAACTAGCTAGCTCTCTCTGCACACCTCAGTCTAGCCTGAAATGCCAGGCCATATGGTGCCTGTGTAGTGTTCTGCATTGGCCCACACACTGAAACTGTTTGCAACTGCTAAAACTGTCATCAGTTTGCCAAAATGTGCTTGGCTGAAGTCCTCTGACGCTATCTAAAATGTCCTCAGACCTTTTACTGAACCTCCTGTATGCACCTCCACCGCCTGAACACTTATGACACAGCCCAAGTGTTTGTGCTGTGGTCTGAATACCTTTGTTTAAGGCCTGGGCTTACTAAGATTATTTCCTCTATGGAAACATCTCACTTGGCTGTGGACAAAGCTATTACAGTCTGAGGTCACTCTGCAAAGTCAAAACGCCTTTGACCCAGAGTTTCAAGCTTTTTTCCAGGTTGCAGCAGTTTCAGCTGGTCCACATAAGCTTTCAAAAGCCACCGATGTGAAAACATCCTGCCCACATACAAAATTCAAAGTCTGAGACTGTTTACTCTGGCAACACCAGATGCTCCATCACTCAATATGTATATTTTTCTCCCCCAAGTTATTCTTGTTTTATTTTTTGATGTTCTTAGCCAATATAAAAAAAAATTTCAAGGTCTTGATACTGTTTTTCCAAAAGCTACAATTCCTAATTCCTCACCCTACAGCAACGGAGACCGTCCCAGCACTAGTGCCAGCAGGTGGAAAAGTGACTGAGAGCAAAAATTGACTTCCAAGGATGAGAAAGGGCAAAGAATGGCCAAGAATGCCAGTTTATTGCTCCCACATTTAACAATCAGAGCACCTGCCCTCATTCCCTGGTGCTGAGTAAGTGGAGAGGTAGGAGACCTCAGGAGTTACATATTTGAGCTTCCATAAAACGGCAGTAAACACCAGAGAAGAAGTGGTTCCCCTACCCTTACAAACAATAGCAGTGTCGATCTGGCCCTTATCTTCTTCTTCTTCCTAAGTTCAAGAAACTTATTTCCAACTACCTATTGGATATTCTCACTTGAGCATATCAAGATCATTGCAAAAAATAAAAAAAAAGAAAAGAAAAAAGAAAAACAAAAATGGCCCAAATTTCTCCGATTGCCACATTCTCACGGTCATGCCAGTTTGAAAACTTAGAGTCATTTATGATCTTTCCCATTTTAAAAGTATGATGTAGATAGTCTGGCCAGAATGTTTCCATATATATCCTGTTTTTTTGTACTGCTGATCCTCTACTTAAGACATTTACTGCTTCTTTAAAACACTGCAAAAGCCACCTAACAGAGTTCACACCCATTAGACTACATATGATGGCCAGATTTATTTTCCTAAAATACAGCTCTGGTCATGGATCTCTTCTGCTCAAAAATTTTAATGGTTTCTATAAAATTAAATATAGCCCCTTTTGTGGACATAGCATTTTTTTCTCTTGGTTACCCAGGAACTTTAAGTGTTTTCTTAATATTTGAGGAAATTTCTAACCTTAAAAGTCCATGCTTCCCGAAGGCAGAAGGTATGTGATCTATCAAACATACTCCTAGAGATTTTAATTCAGAAAGAAGTGACATAAAGAAGGAAGATTCTTTAGAGGGAGAAGAATGTGGCATACAAGCATCGACATTTGTCGACATTTGAGAGACAGCTCAGGTTGAAGTCTTATTAATAACGTCCTGTAGGCAAGCATCGGTGATGAAATCTGATGTCCCTTCTCCTAGCAGCAGGAGTGGGAGGAGGGTCTGTAACGCAGCAGCCCTGGAGTCCCTGTCTGTGTGTCCTAATGCTCTTATACTAATATTCTTCGATCATTTCACTTTCTCTTTAAATTACTTCATATCTTTCACTTAAGTTTTCTGTTTAAACTAGTTCATATCTTTAACCACTTTTCTGTTTAAACCAGTTAAGCAGATTTATAAAATTTGCAAGTAAAACCCCTACTAGGTGCAGCATTCCCAACTTGGTGCTATCCCCTTTTAGAAATCATCCAATGGCTACCCGTTGCTCTTGGAGTAAAGGTCAAAAACACTTCAAGTAGGCCACAGGCCCTGCCTGATCTGTCCCCAATTTGGCCTCAACCTGCTTCCTCAACGTCATCTCTCATTATCTTCCCCATCACTCCCGCACGTCAGCCACATTGACTTTCTTTTGGGTCCTTGAACTAAGCAAACTTATTCCTTCCTTAGGACCTTTGAACATGCCTGGAACAATCCATGTATCCTTCCTCCCCTCACCAACTATCCAAACCTCTTTCATCCAGTTAATGACCACAGATCATTCAGATTTAAGCTTACATGTTACTTCCTCAGAAAAGCCTTTTATTGACTCCTTAGAGGATGCCAGGCTTCCCTGTTTCATACTTAAACATCATCTTTAACTTCCTAAAAGAACTTACCACAGTTGAAACCACTTAATTATTTAATTATTTTTGTGTACTGTCCCTTTCTCCCGTAAAATCTAAGCTTCATGATAAAGAACCTATCTTAGTCATTACTGTTTAAGAGAATACTCAACATTAGTAGATATTTGATAAATATTTGTTGAATGAATACATCTAACTTCAAGACTCTCCATGGTATGACCCTTGACATACATCACCAGTTTAGACTTACAAAAAAGACCAATTGATTTCCTCAAAGCCACTTCACAGTCTCACTGCAATAATGTTACTCATAATTAATCTGGTGTTGCAATATCCTTGACACTTTGTCTGCATCTGAAAGTGGCTTAACCTTCTATACCAACTTGTAAGAGTATAATTTCCTCCATAAACTCATTGCTGATATCTTTCATAAATTGTCATCTCTTCCTTCCTCCTTTATACTTAAACAGAACAATGTACCTCAATATGTTCTTCATTGCACTACAGTTCCTTGAGCCCCAATAAGATTATAGACTTCTTTCAGGTGGAGAATTCTTCTCTATAGCTATCCCAATGGTTGCTATGATGCCTTGAACAAAGACATTGTTCAACCAACACTAACTGAATTTAATACCTCAGGAAATAAGGCTAAATCTCGCTCAGCCATAGATCTAAAAACAAACTGATGAAGGTCATGACATGAAAGCAACAGCCTCAAGATTTGGTTTATACCAGTCCATTGATGTAAGCCTCGTATGAGCTACGCCTGATTCCCTTGTCAGGCTCTCTTTTCTTTCCTTTTTCTTTTTTTTCCCTGTTTCTCATGTTCTTTAAGAGTATAGACAAAAATAAGCACTGTACTTGGAGTAAGGAAAGTCTGGATTGGAATGTTAGCTCTGCTCCTTCCAAGCTTTTACCATGAACTCTCTCCTAGGCAGTGCCAAACATATTTTAAATGCAATGTCTCCTGCCTTTGTAAAGCACTCTAAAGTTGATACACTGCTTTCGTTGACATTTAGTGCGTTCTCCTGTAGATGCTATGCAGATGCTTTAAAAATATCAAATTGTCTTTACCTCAAAACCAACTGCCTGTACTTATTAACCTATTTTTTTTTCAATTATTTTATTGTCCCCCAGGCACTAAAGAAGGAAAACTGGTATCATGCATCTAATAAGTACTCAAGCCCAATAAACTGCTTCTTTATAATTCCCCTTATTTCCACTTTTACTTCTACGCCTCCTGTTTGAGGCCTTTGCTCGTGCAAATCTGTATCGATACAAACAACCCAAACCAAAGTGTTCTCGTAACTCCTGGGAGAAAAATCTAGCACCCTCACTTTAATTCACTGAAACACAATCTTCATTTGACCACTACCAGTTGAAAAGTATAAAGTAACTCCCCTCTGAGAATGATTTAGATGATGTGCTATCTAAAATAAAAGCCATCAACCACATGTAGTTATTTGAATTAAGTTAATTAAAACTAAAGGAAATTGAAAATTCATTTTCTCAGTTGCACTCTCCACATTCAAGCGTTCAATAGTCACTTGCGGCTGGTGGTTACCGCATTGTATGGCTCAGACATAGGATATTTCTGTCATAGCAGAACATTCTATTGGACCACACTAGATTAATCCTCTTAGTCTGTATTCCAGATCTGGGACAATCTGGCCTGAACTTACATTTTTAATCTCATTGTCCACTATTTGAATACCCATCTTTCCTGTTTGAATCCCTCATTTCATTTAAGGTGGTTTATCTGCTCTCCACTCATTCTCATGCTTTGTGCATGCTTTCCCCTGGGATGCCGCCTCTTCTTATTCTCTTTCCAAATATACTCCTTTTACAGGCTCAGTAGTACTCACCAGCAGGGTTGTTCAAGTTTAAGTCCAACGCTTGCGAGTGAGGGCCTCCTTAAATGTTGCATACCTCCTCTGCTCATTCAGCCAGCAGTAATTTTTCATTGGGAAGATACACTTTTACATCTTGGTTCCACCACTTTCTAGCCACATGGCCTTGGGCAAGTCACTCTAGTTTCCAATTCTGTAAAATGGAGTTAAAACCTATTTCTTTTCCTGATTTTTCCTAAAGTTTAAGTGCATGTTTCTGTGAATGCTGTAAGACCCAATGCAAATAGTCATGGTGATAGAAGTCATAAATGTTGTCATTGTTCTCAATATGTAATTTACTTCTTATCAATTTCAATAATAAATCCATGTCAGATTGTACATTCTGCCTCCAGTAGTGACATGCAGAAAGCAAATTCTTAATATCATAACTATTTATTGAATTTAAACATTAAAGTATTTCTAATAGAGAAAAATTAAATACATATATTGGTATATAGAAACATAACAGTATGTCTTATGTATGTATTTATCTTTTTTATTCTCAGCTAAAGAGTGTAAATATTTAAGTGCAAACTACTGAGAAGCATATGTCTATATTTAGTAGATTTTTAATAAAATGTTAAATTTTATCTCTCAGTGAATAAAAAATGCAAAAACAACTTATCCAGATAATTCTATCAATTCTCTTCACTCTGTCCTTATTCCAAAATTTCTAAACAGATGTGAAGAAAAACTGAATCCAAAATAGTTTCAGGTGGAAGTAACCAAATATTCAGTTCCAGGTGTTTTTATGCTCTTGTAGACTCATTCTGTTCATTAATCTGAAATGATAATGGTTATTGCAGTTTTTCTTTCCTTTTTTAAATTTTGAAAGATTAGACTTAATGTTTATGGTTTAAAAAATCCCTACAGCTTCCCTCCCAGCTGTTCTCTCTCAGTTGCAGGGACTTAGCAGAACCTGAACTCATAAAAGTGCTAGTCTCTTAGGGTCACAGCAGATGGGTGCCTGTGTGCACGCAGGGGCTCAGGGAGTGTCGGTTCCACTTCAGCAATCTGACTTGGCTCAATGCAATTTCCCTGGTTAGCAACAGAGCCCATGAACACACAAGCCAGGGGTGAAGACTTGTAATTGGGAGCAATGTTCAAATAAAGTAAAAACTATATTCTGTAAAAGATTAGGATTGAAATCAACTCACAGAAAACTCTGAGAACATTCCCCTAAAGTTTGCCTCACTTCCTCTTTGGGCTCATAGGGCTAGAGAAAGCAAAAGGAGAGAGATACAACACTGTGCTACAGGCTGGGGAAATATCTATGCAATTGGCACCTTTTAACTTCAACGTACTGCACGTGGCTCAGAATCAGGAATTGGGCCACTATCCTATTCCTTAGCAGAAAATAAAAATTTGAGACTATCAGGCTGAATCAAGATCCATAGGGTAGTTCAGCAGGCTGGAGAAGACTTTATGAGAAGTGAGAAGGGGTAAGTAAAGTTCTTCCCAGAAGTGGAGAGAAGAAATGAAATCCTCTTTCCTTGTCTTGGGGGTGAGGACATGTGTTTTTTAATTCCTGGGAATAAGTGGGAGAAAAAAGCCAAAATAGCGTTTGGTTTCTCGGAAGGAGAGATCCCCCAAATATCTCAGGATTGTTTGACATATTAGTAAATGAATGACTGTGAACCAAATTAACTAGAGCATGTAGATATGTCTAGTAGATGCGTGACAATCTGTTTAGCTCCAGGTAAACAAAATGTTCAGAGTGGAGCAGAGAGGGGAATTCAGCCAAGCAATGGCTTGCAAATGATTCCCATATGGAGAAGGAACACCAAATATTTCCCCCTGGTTATTGTCCTATAATTTGGTTACTTTGTCTACACACACACACACACAAAGGGACATACACATATAGAATGTATACACATACATAAGCACTTGTGTTTGTACATAGCACATATTTGTTTACAGTACACATTATTTGTAAATATTTGGAACACATCACATAAATGATACAAATGCAGCTATATCTAGTAATGATTTCCTGAACTGTGAAAAATTACTGAACACATTTCATATCTATGTTATAACAATATACTAAAATCTAACCACTTGCCTGAGAAATGTACAAATCCTGCATTAAAGGAATGAGGTAAAAGAAGAGTTAATTAAATAAGCCATAGGTGTTACATGTGTGTCTATGTATACATAGAACCTATATGTACATGTAGTGTTTGAATGTATGTCTGTGTTGGCTATAAATATACTTACATACACACACCTACAGACATATTAATTAAAACAATTTCAACCACCATGACAAACAATGCTTCTGAGGATACATCCTCACAATTTCAACTTGGTACGTTAAGAACATATTTTCCCCTATAAGAAAGGATTCTTCCCAATTCTCTCCCCTTCACCCATTACACATACATGTATATATATTTTTTTATCTTGCTCAGTTTCTTGCTTCCCTTTGTCCCACTCAGTCATGTGTTTTGAATTGAGCTGACCCTAATCCCAACCTCTAGGAAGATAAACTGACTCCTAGCTAAACCCATCAGCATAATTCTTGCTGTTAGCAACAGTGATTGGTTCAGACATAGACACATGACCCTATTTCCAGCCCAAGATTTTAGTCAAACTGCTGCTAGCAGAGAGTGCCTCTAAAGGCCAAACTTAAACTGTGAGATTATAAAGCCAGGGCTTCCAGCAGCTGTTTTATCTCACTGCCTGGAAAGGGCGTCCGCGCAGAGAAAAGCAGAGGCGTGAGCTAGAGCCAGTAGGGGTCAGTGCGTAGTCTTCAGAATGGGTGCCACAAATAAGGGAGAAGACCCCGTCTGAAGTGGCTATGTAGCAAACCAATATAATATGAATAATACGGGCCATTTAAATGCCACAGGCTGAGAGGTGGTTTAGAACTGTGTTACGGATGGGGCTGGGATCAATATATATCTTTATGTCTCAGTGCTATTGCATGCCAGGCGTGACATAATGATAAGGCGATGGAATTTTTTAAGGGATTGGGGAATAATGGAATAATATTGTTCATACTCTTTCAACCTTAAACCTTGCTCCAAATGCAGAGCCCCATTTAATGTCATATAATGAAGCTGTCACAGGCATGGGAAGACTCGGAAGGGATAATAAAGTTTCACCATCTGTTTTCCTCTCTAAGCTGTAGCAGAGCCTGAGGGAGCTGAGCCTGTTGTGAGGGAGCGGGGATTATAAAAGCCTCTTCTTGCCCTAGGTCCTCTCCAATTGCTGGCAATATTAAAGAGGCAGCACCAGCAGAGCTGTCATTTGGGGTTTGGGGTGTTCTTGGGAAGGGAATTTGGTCCTTGAGACACAGTATGGGCCAGGTCATGCAACTGGAAGCTTAGGACTAATTTTGGACTCTACTAATTTTGGACTCTGAGCTTTAAGGGAGGAACGTAAAAAGGATAGGAGGTTTTCTTTCTATTGTTTGCTTCTCTTTAGCAGGCTAGGACATCATATCAAGAATTAGTAGATGTATTATTTTATCTATGCAGTCACACAATGCTAAATGATGGGGATATATTCTGTCCTGAGAAACACATCATTAGGTGACTCTGTTGTGGGCACATCATGGAACATACTTACACAACCTAGATGCTACACACCCAGGCTGTATGGTATAGCCTATTGCTTCTAGGCTACAAATCTCTGTAGCATGTTCCTGTGCTGAATAGTGTAGGCAAATGTAACATGATGATAATAATTTGTGTATGTAAACATAACTAAAAGTAGCAAAGGCATAGTAAAACTATAGTATAAAAGATTGAAAAATGGTACACTTGTATAGGGAACTTACCATGAATGGAGCTTGCAGGGCCTGAATTCTCTTTAGGTGAGTCAGTGAGTGAGTGTGAGTGAATGTGAAGGCCTAGGACATTACACTGCTGTAGACTTTATAAACACTGTACATTAGGCTACACTAAATTTATTAAATATATATAATTAATAAATTCATTATTTATTAATAAATTAATCCTGGCTTACTATAAATTTTTACCTTATAAACTTTTTAATTTTTTAACTTTTTGATTCTTATAACACTTAGCTTAAAACAAAAATCCATTGCATAGCTGTACAAAAATATTTCTTTCCTATATCCTTATTCTATAAGTTTTTTCTATATTTAAGATTATTAATTTTTTTTTTTTTTTTACTTTTTAAACTTTTTTATTAAAAAGTATGACAGAGCCTGGCACGGTGGCTCATGCCTGTAATCCTAGTGCTCTGGGAGGCCAAGGTGGGAGGATCGCTCAAGGTCAGGAGTTCAAGACCAGCCTGAGCCAGAGAGAGACCCCGTCTCTACTAAAAATAGAAAGAAATTAATTGGCCAACTAAAAATATATAGAAAAAATTAGCTGGGCATGGTAGCACATACCTGTAGTCCCAGCTACTCGGGAAACTGAGGCAGAAGGATTGCTTGAGCCCGGGAGTTTGAGGTTGCTGTGAGCTAGGCTGACGCCACAGCACTCCAGCTAGGGCAACAGAGACTCTGTCTCAAAAAAAAAAAAAAAAAGACAACCGAAACACATACATTAGTCTAGGTCTACACAGGGTCAGGATCATCAAGACATCACTAGATGGTAGGAATTTTTCAACCTCATTATAAGCTTGCCTTACAACTGTAATATATACAGTTCATTGCTGACCAAAATGTTATGTGGCTCATGACTGTATTTGGTTGCAAGTAATCAAAATAGACAATGGCTAACTTAAACCATAAGGGGGCATATTAGAAGTATGCTTGGAAAACTCACGGAATTCAAGCAAATACTAAACTAAAACTCGGAAAGAGTATAAACTACCATAGATCAGGGGCTCTCAGCAGTGCAAGTTTGTAAAACTGTTCCCTAGAAAACCGGCATTCAAGTGAATGAGTGTTGTTTTTCCACTCAAAATTCTAAATTTTGAGGAGAGAGAACTTGATTAGCCTTGAAGCTATGGAAGGAGGTCAGAGTCACCTTGGGTCTACTTTTGGGTATCAGAAATGGTTGCCTAGATGAGAAATTGTACACAGGACAAATATGGTTTAAATTATAAGAGAGAAAAAATGACCAGCACAAAAGAGAATACATTTGAACAGAATAATCCTATATTATATCTGGGAAACCTAACTGAAATGATAAATAGCTGGATGAGTTGCAAAAGCAACGTATAAGAAAAAAAACTCACCCCTTCCCCACTGAAAGTAAAAATAAAAATACCCATGTGCTGATCTTCAGGGATGCAAATGAATGGGGAGATACTGAGTTTAACTTAACTCATTCCATAAGCATTCTTGAGTGATGAAAGCCTACAATGGATACAAGTTTTTAGAGAGGAAAATAAAGCAACTTAGTTCTTGAGTAGCAGAAGTGAAGAAAGAAAGGCACAGGATATGTCAGGAGCTTTGTATTAACCTTGAATTTAATAGATTAAAGGCTCTTGATTCAATTACGATTATGTTGATTGAAATAGCTTAGCCTACAGAGCAAGCCAGTGGGATTTTACAGACCCTGGTTGAATCATCCTGCAAGATCATTTGGATGTTTATCTCAAACCTCAGATGACGGATTTGTCTTCTCTTGAGATAATAAAATGGACACGACATAGGCCTTATAACACATACTAACTGAATTTTTCTCTGAACTGTATCAGTTGCTTGAGGATTCAGTGAGATAACACATGTAAAAGTTCCAGAAACACATTAGGTTCTCAGCAAATATAATTTCCTTTTCCTTAACTTTCTCCTTGATACTATGAAACAGAATCCCAAGAGAGAAGATATTTGTATTCTGATCTATAGAAAGGTACATTGTCCATTGCATATGGAAAATTTTAGGGTAAGTTTGTGGAGAAATCCTTCTAGGATTTGTTTACCATGTGTCAGTCTAGCAGAATGTTTGAATATCTGAAGGAACTGGGACCAACTATTTTCTCGATGCTTAGAAAACCAGGTCACTCCTCATCTTTTGTGGTTGCAAAAAGGCTTTGCTCATAAAGCGAGCAGCAAAGCCTTACCCTTCTTTAACCATCTTTTCATATGACGCTATCCAACAGGCATGCCTACTCCACCTGGATCAGGTACTCACGGCAATCATTGATGAGATAATTTGAAACTTAAGGAAGATAGCTCTCTGGTTAATGGTCTGCTTTTTCTTCTTAGCTCAAGTCAGAAATAACTTGGCTTCTCCTAACAAATAGTTAGTTGTGAACAATATTAGAGGATTTCCTACATAGCGGCAGTATTCAAGTACACATATGTGTATACCATATAGTATACAGTGGGCATGTATTTAAATTTTTGTTAAGAAAATTTAGGGGGGAGGAAACAAATCATCTCATTTGAAATGCACTGAAAAAGTTCATTTGAAGCCACCCACAAATAAATCTCTTCACCAAATGATGCTTATAAATATAGATTTTTAATATATTGAGTTTGCTAAAATATATAACTCATTCTTTATGTGAATCTATAAAATCTAATGTCAAAGGGAGAGTGACTCCCTAGTGACCATCAACATGTACACGTGTGTACACACACAGACACACACACATTCATTCACTCTCCAAAAATATCCCTATATAATTAACTAACAAATAAATTGAAAGCTCTGGTAGTTTGTGTGGCCACTGGTGAAGAAGCTTTGTTCTGCTACTTCAAATGAATGTAACTAAACTCCTGCCAGGCATTGTATCAGGCAAACAATAGTAACACTGTCTCTTGACTATAGACTCTGCCAGAGTAGACACAGGCCTTTGAGCTTTCAGGAGCCAAGCAGAAGGAATTCTTCACCAAGCCTGCCCCCCGAAAGCATCTTTGTTATAACAAATGGCAGCTTGTATTCATCTATCCCCATTATTAGTGGGAAGGGAAATAATTCAGTCTCCACCACTGAAAAAAATTAAAAATTAAACTGGAAAGAATACCATGGATCATTTCACCTGGTGCTTTTCAGACTTTTGAATTTTATGGACTAGCAACATTTGAAAATATAACTAAAATTTTTAAAAGGTAAAATAACTAGAGAGAATGGGGGAAAGGATGGAAGATAGGGACATAGAATTTTTATATAGTGAAAAAAGTATTAAAAAACACCACTGCCGGTTTGAAAATGGCAACTTACATTTCGCATCTCTCTCTCTTTTTTCTTAGAAATCATCCAAAGCAGAAAGTCCATAAAACAAACGTACAAAATACACTTTCAGTAAAACCAGAAGATAGCCGTAGTCCCAAATACTGGAATAGGCAAGGTGTTTCCAAGAGCAGTGGCGATGGAAGGAGAATGTGACAGAGAACATTGAAGCTGCAGGTGACAGAAAAGCAGAGTCCTCCTTTTCTGGAGCCACTTTCTGAAGTAAAAACCTAACCACCTGTCTGCAGCATGAAAAGTGGGGGCGCACAATAGCAACACACACTTGCCTAATTCCAGTTGCTTTTTAAGAAGCAGAGGGAGGATGCATGATACTCTGTCATTGGAAAAAACTAGTCTGCCTCCCTGACAGCAAAAAAAAAAAAAAAAAAAAAAAAAAGATACTTTTTCTCTTAAAATCATAAAAAAATTCCACAGCTTGCATTTTCAATGGCTTCAGAAAAGTATAGAGGAGTAAACAAACTTTCACCACAAATTGTGAGTCTAAGGAAAATTTAGGAAAATTCTGCTTTCTCTGCCTGAGCCCATACGAGTAAGTAGTACACAAAGTGCACACTAACTTCAAAAATAATTACTCAAAATGTAGTCCCCAAATGATTGATACAAATATGCTGTAAGAATCAAAATAAAGTAACAGAAAAACGGAGATTAAACCCTCAGAAGAAAATGTTTTCCTGGAGTATCTTCAAATTGAGACCAAATACTCTGCCATCAATAAAAAAAAACTACTGAAATTTTCTTTCTCCTTGTGAATTAAGCATATAAAGAAGGGGTGTGGTAGTCCAAGAAGGTTACGACTATAAAATATGAGAAGGTAAAATATGGGTTAATACAGCTTAGGAACAAAAATAGAATAAAAGGTAGAAGCAGATATGATGCATTTGGGAGATCTAATATATACATAATAAGAACACTAGCAATGAAGAAAAATGTATTGTACACAGAACAAATATGTAAAAAAAACTTTTTTTTTTACCAGGCACATGAAAAAGTGCTCAGAACTGTTAGTTATTAGGAAAATACAAGTTAAAACCTCAATCAGATGCCACTACACACACACTAGAATGGTTAAAATGAAAAGACTGACAGCTATAAATATTGGGAGGATGTGGAGCACACAGACTCAACATTGCTGGTGGGAATATAAACTGATTCCAACTCTTCAGGAAAAGGTATGGTAGTTTCTTACAAAGGTAAATCCATATGCACCTTAGACACCGAAATTCTACTTCTAGGTATTTATCCAATAGAAATAAAAACAAATTTCCATTAAAATAATGTTTTCATAGAGGAATATTTATATGTTTCATTAATAATTCACACAACAGGTATACAAAGGATGTCTACTCCGTCAAACGACACTAAGCTATTGAAGGGAACAAATTACTAACGTGTCAAGTATCATAAATGAATATCGTGGACAACAGGTTGAGTGAAAGAAGCTGGATGTAAAATATCATGTACTGTACAATTCCATTTCTGTGAAGTTCTAGAACAGGCAACCTTAACTATGTTAAAAAGGATGAACTAATGGTTACCTTTCATAGGGAGACTGATTGAAAAAGGGCATGAGAGAATTTCCTGGAATGATAGAAATGTATTCTATCTTCATGGATGGGGGTTCAAGAAGTATATCTATTTTTAAAAATTATATAGTTAAAATGTTTTATTTTAAATGTATGTACATTTCACTTACAAAAAGACAACGAATACTAAGGAATAATCAAGTGGAAGTTGGGGAGTGGATGGAAGTACAGATAAAACAAGAATGGCAAAATTTTGATCATTGTTGAAACCGAGAGACGGCTGCATGGGGATTTATTTAATCATTCTTCTTTCTTTATACAGATTTGAATTCTTCCCAAGTAACAGTTAAAAATTCTGAAATAAGAGACTTCATTTTGCATATGGTATTGACATAATGATCCAAGGAAAACTGCTTTTGTTGGCCTGAATTCTGTTTTATCTGTTATTAACATTATGACTCATGTTTTCTTCGTAATTTCCCTGTTATTTCTTTGCCAATCCTTTTAACCATCTAAATTTCTTTGTTTTAAGTATATCTGTTTGTATAGCCGTGAGTTGCATTTTGCTGTTAGTCAAACTGAAAAAAAAAAAAATTTTTTTTTTTTTTTGAGAAAGGGTGTTGCTCAATTGCCTGGGCTCTAGAGTGCAGTGGCATCATCACAGCTCACGGCAACCTCAAACTCCTGGGCTCAAGCGATCCTCCTGCCTCAGCCTCCCATGTAGCTGGACTACAGGCGTGCACAACTGCACCCGGCTAATTTTTCTATTTGTTGTAGAGACAGGGTCTCACTGTGTTGTCTGAACTGGTCTCAAACTCCTGACCTCAAGCAATCCTCCCATTTTGGCCTCCCCAAATGGTAGGATTACAGGCATGAGCCAAAGTGCCTCGCCAATTTTTCTTTTCATATGTGCAATGAAGTCACATTGTTGGTATGACTGATAGGTTTTGTCATAGTTCTACAGAGTACTGTTTCATTTTTTTAATGTTTTTCATGTTATGACTTGAGTTCTCTGTGGTTTTAGTATTTCTTTTGATATCTAGAATGTATGTGTTTTTGTTTTAGTTGTTACCTTTATATTAATAACTTTATGTAATAACTATAAGTCACCTCTTTCTTTGGAAACTTAGTTTACTATGTGCAATATTGAAATTAGTTAATACCTGCTTCTTTACTTACTTCTCTTTCTTCTTTCCTCTTTATCATTTTCCAATTTTAATCATTAGTGCAATTTTGATTTTAATGGTTTTATTCCTAAGTATACTAAACTACTTGATTTGTGAATTTCAACTTATGCGATTATATTTCCTATTCAAATCTTTGAAAATATCAGGGAGCTAATTCTGCTTTCCATTAACTATTTCTCTTTTCATATTTTTGTCAGTTGTAGAATATCTTTCTTAGAGCACATTGTATTTACATACTATTCTGCCAAGGTTTATCCTCATCTTTTTATCTTGTTTCTGCAGTTAAATATACTCAGTTCACATAAAAAAATGTATTTTACTGTTTTCCTGACTTTTTAAAAATTGAGGTAAAATTTACAAACATTACAGTTTACCAAATTTTCCCTTTTTAGTTCTGAAGCTTCCAAACACATTCAGGTTTTCAAAATTCAATACCAAGTGGACTGAGAGACTCGTTTCCTTGCTGGCTGTGACCCAGGGTTTGTTCTCAGCTTCTAGAGGTTTCTATATTCCTTGGCTCAGAGCATCTTCCTCCTTCTTCAAGGTCAGCAATGGCTGTTTGAGTCCTTCTTATGTTTCATATCTCCCTGACCTCTCCTGCTTCATTTCTCCTGCCTTTCCCTTATATTACATCTTTCTGAAAGACCCTTCCACCTTCCTCTTCTATTTTTAAGGACTTTGGGATAAGATTAAGCCCACCCAGATAATCCAGGATAATCCCCTATTTTAAAGTAAGTTAATTAGTAACTTTAATTACATCTGCAAAGTGCTTTCACAACAGCACCTAAATTCATTTTTGATTAGATTATCTTTATGGCTGCAATAAGAATTTTAAGAGGACATCTAGAATTATGCTTAACCTCCTACATAGATGGAAAAACTCACTCAATTTCACTTACAAGGGAAATATCAATTAAACATACATTGAGATACCATTTTTCACTTTCTATTTAGACAGAGATCAAATAGTATGATGACATACTTATGAAGGATAAAAGTACCAGGAACCTGGATATATTGCTAGTAAGAGTTTTAATTGATATAACATTGATAGAGGCTAACATAGCAAAATCATAATTACAAACACCAGTACCTGTTTATCCAGAAATTCTACATCTAGAATTTTTTTCTACAGATATCACATATGTATGAAATAACTTATGTCCAAGGTTGTTGCTGCACACATTGATTTTTGTAGCAAAATATTGAAAGCAAACTGAAGGTCCATAGGAATAGTGAATAGGTTAGCATAACTAGATATCAGTAGAATGCAATATATAGAATACAATAGAATGCATGAAACAATAATGAACTTCTTCATACTGTTACACAATGATAAGCAAGATATATTATTTTAAAAAGAAGTTATAGAAAACAAGTACCATATGCACTCAGTTGTGCAAAAAGAGAAAAAACATAATATACATGCCCACATGCATTTGCTTACATTTGTATAAAATATCTTCAAAAGTATGTAAGAGAAACATAATAATAATTTATGCCTTCAAGGAAGAGAAATTAAGTGGTACCTAGTGGCAGGGATGGAACATTTTGAAACTTTTTGCATCTTGGATCATATGAATATATAACATATTCATTAGCTAAATGAATAAATACACTGTGTAAAGTTATTTTTACCAACACCATCATTTCTTGAAAGTAAATATTTTTACTGGAAAAGCAGTTATTTAATGAGTTCTGACTATGTACCAAACAGCCTGCAGAGCACCTTCTGGGCATCATCCTTAGAGCAACTTATATGGTTAGTAGTATTTGCCCATTTTGCAAGCGAGAACAATGAGGGTCAGAATGGTTCATAATTGCCCAGGAATGCACAGGTGGTAAGAGTTTGTCCCAGGGTGATTTTATTTTACAGTTTTAACCACTGCATGATTAGAAGACTATACAATGAAAAGGCAAAAAGAATACAATCTTAGAACAAATATCTTTTAACAAATATTTATATTTATATAAATTAAATCTTTTGCCCTTCTATTTCACATTTTGTGCATACAGTGGCATTGGTCCCCAAATTAAAGTTTAAGAAACACTGATGGTGTTCAGTCTGCAGCTAGATGCTGAAGTTCCTTCTATAATCCCTCCCACAGGAAGAGCCAACACGTCTCATTGAAAACCTTAGTGACAATGAACTTTCCCATAAAGTGACTTTCTCACAAAGCAGTCCACTCCATGTGTTTGGGCAAGTTTCAGTGCTAGAGAATTTGTGCTATATTGGTCTGAAATATGCTCCCCTTGCACCTTCAGTGCCTTTGTCTTAACTTTTCTGTGTAGGGACACCATGAAAGGTCAAATTGATTCGTCTTCCTTAGGACAACTCTTCAAATGTTTAAAACATTTCCCTTTCAAGCTTAAACCTTCCAAGATTCTCCGCCTCACACAATGGGATTTTTAGTATCTCATCTGCATAAACAGGTAATTCTCCTCTGAAGCCAGCCCAGTTTGTCAATGTTTTCTATAGCATATTTCACAGGGGAAAATTGACCAATAGAAAGCAGACAGGCGCTATTGCCTCCGGTTGCTGAATATCATCCTATTAACACAGATGAAAATAGATTGTCCTCCTGACAGGAAGATCAGCCTGCTAACTCGTACTGAGCAGGCAGCCATGTACAACCTTTAATTACTTTTCACAGGTGCAACTTTGGTTTCTATCACACGCAGGCACACACATGCACGTACACACACACACACACACAGAGAAAGACAATGAGAACGAGAGAGAAAGCATTTCTTGCCTTAAGGGGCAAGATTTTAATATTATACCTATTCCATTTAATTTCTTTTAGAATCAGTTTGTGAACAAGGAGGAGGCCAAATTCAGAGGAATAAAATGGGGAAAATAAGAAGAAGTTAAAAATAGAAAAAAGAAGCAGAAGATAGGACCTAAAACATACACCAGTATGATTTATGGTATTATTCTTTCATTAATGATATATCTACTGAAGCACCAGTATTTTTTGCACTAAATATTTGAGACACTTTGTTAGCATCTAAATTGCAGACTCTTAATAAAATTATATAATTAAATTATATAAATAGCTAACATTTTCTTGAAGCATATTGTATACCAGGAGCCATTATAAGGGCTTTCAGTGAAAGACATTCTTTTATTTCACGACAACCCTATATGATATAGACACTATATTCTATTTTTAAAGATGACAAACTGAGGCACGAAGGGGTTAACTAATTTTCCAAAGGTCATAGACCAAATGATCAGCACAGCTGGTATTCAAAGCCAAGAAGTTCAGTTTTGAAACAAATGACATATTGTTATTTGTGTAATAGTTCCGTAAAGGACTTGCTTGAGTTTCTTTTGTGAAAAGGTAAAAATATTGAAATTCAGGAATATGAAGAATCAATACTGGCTGTAGACCAGGGGAAAGCTGCATTCAATTCAGGCAGAAAGTCAATCATAGGAAGGAAGCGGTAGATACACTAGTTGTGTGCACATGCTTTCAGATGATACAGACTGGATCTGAATTCAACTCTGCTACTTCTCAAGGGGTGAGGACATGGGGAAGTAGCCTGACCTGAAGTAAGCCCCAGTTTTCTCATCTATAAGATGAAGATGATAATATCTCCTTCAAAGGGCTCTTGCCAAGAACAAATGTGATAATATATGTAAATCAGTTCACAGGTTGGACACATAGTATGCACTTAATAAATGACAGCTATTATATTATTATTATAGTCAAGTTTGAGTCATGACCCCGGAGGGAGCTTATGCCTGGCAAATTCAATTTTCTCCCTCGGTGAAGTTGCTCGTGTCCCTAACCTCCAGTAGTGCCTAATTCAGGAATGTGTGCTCAATAATTAATCATAGATTATATTTTATTGCATTAGCTAATGTTGCTTTTCACTTTTAGCTGTTTCATAACTTCATGGGGAATTTGTCATTTTTTTCATTAACTGAAAGAAAATGTAAAATAAGAAATCTAGAGAATATGCTTTTCTACCATTCTTAAATTAAAGGGTACTTTTCTTTCTATGGTAGATCATTTATTATTTATTATAATGTCTATCAAAATGTCTCTAACAGTGGCAGTTTCAGAGGCTGGAAAGCAAATATTGTTTAGGAGAGAAATTCAACAGAGTATGTAGCTGAAAGTCTGGGATAGTCACTATACTTTTATCAATGCAGAGTCATCACACGTGGAAAGAAAATAACAATTTTGTTCAAAATCAAGTTATCTCATTATTTACTTAGATATTAGTATTAATATATTTTTACAACATTTGAAACATTGTTTACAGTTAACATTTTTTGACATAATCCTCAGGATCTTTTCAGGTTTCCAGGAACTTGTCTCTCCCAGGAAAATCTCTCCAGGTACAAATGACTGACTACCTCACTTCTCTTCAAATAGAAGATTGAAAAAATTATATTCAATTAAGTTACAACACAACACGATTTTACCAATAGAGACTGTGTTGCTGAATGGTGAAGTTGAAATTGAAATCAGGTCCTGTGACTTTTCTGCCTTTAAAGCAGATTATCTTCCTATCAGATTGAGAATGCAATCTATGGTCCTTACCAAGATCTTTAAGGTCCTCTGTGGATTTGTCCTTGCCTATCTCTCTGACAAGTCTCTTCTGCATCCTTCCCGTCAGCCCCTCTAACAGCACTGGCATTTTTCATGACTCTAAACTTTCCTGACTCTCTGGCTTAGCCAGGGCTCCTCCTGCAACCCTCACCTCTCCCAAGACCTTTCCTTGAATGATTCTTCTCATCATTTAAATCTCAACTCAAAGTCCTGCTCCTCAGATATCCCCACCTTGACCATTCAGCGTAAACTTGATCCCCCTACTCCAGTCATACACAAGGAAAATCCTGTTACATTTTACTTATAAAGATCATCATCTGCAGTTATCTTATTTGTTTCCATGTTTATTGTCTGCCTCTGCTAGAGTATAAGCATCACAAGAGCAGTAAGTGTGCCTGTTTTGATCACCGCTGAATTCTCAGGTCCTAGAGGAGTGCCTGGTACATAGCACATCCTCAAAACATATTTACAAATTAAACTATGGGGGATTTAAAGTTTTTACTACATTGTGGTTTTTTAATATATTCAAATTAGCTCAATAATGTGGTGGTTCCACCTGCTTTGGAATTAGACTGCTTAGGTTTCCAAACCCCAGTTCCGCCACTTGCAGCTCTTGATTACTCTCTGTCAGAGAGTATCTGTCTCACAGGGACATTGAAAGGATTGCCTGCAATAATGAGTTTAGAGTACTCAGTACAGTGAGCTCTCAGTAAATATTAGCCATAATTATGCATTTCTTTTGTACGCAGAAAGTCCTGTTGTTTTAAAGGTTTTATCATATACAAATATAAAGTAGAACTGTTCAGAGGATCCCGGCTAATGTGTTCCTATCATCAATTCACATTTGCTTTATTCTATGATTAGCAAATGCAAGTTAGCATCTCTTCTTCTTTTTCAATGGCTGTGTTCTAGAGGTGCTCCTCCACTCCATGGATGGAACTTCGATTTTTGGTGCCAGCAATTTTTACTGCTTCATTCATACATCAAATATGTGAATTTTTCTAGAGAATATCTTTGGCTTAGAAACTACAGATATGATCCCAAGCTATATGGATGGGCAAGTAAATATTAAACACCTTAAAAATTATGTTATGACAATCTGAGATAAGTTCTATGAAGGAAATACAGATGATGCTATGAAAATGTATCATAACACAACTCAGTTTGGATTTGGAAGTGGGAACAGTGAAGGAAGGCATCTTGAAAGAAATAATATATGAGCTGAAATTAAAGGCCAAGTACAGGTAAGCCAGGCAGAGTCTGGAAGGCATAAAGTGTTCTAAGGAGAGGAAAACAAATTGGCAAAGTTTTTGAGACGTTGGAGATTGAAAATTTAAATAAAAATGAAAAAGCTTGATGTCGAGTAATGAGTGGGGAGCAGAGGGTTAGGGATGAGGTTCTAGAGGGGATGGAGGCCAAATTCTGAGCACCTTACAGACAATGTCAGGAATTTGGGATTCTATCTTTCAGGTAGTTGAAATCCATGAGGATTCTATGCAGATGAGTGTCAAGATCATATGTGCATGTTTGGAAACTCACTTTGGCTGCATTGTCGAAGATGGAAGTAAGGCAGAGGAGGTTATCTCATTAGTCTAAGATTGAGAGGTGGTGGCTTAGAATAGGGGAGAGTTCTTGAGAGAGAGAGAGGTGAATGGGGTCAAGACATGTTTTTTTTTTTAGTCTTATTCTCTCAATCTTGAAATATCAGGGGTTAGCATGAAGCACGTTGAGCATCAAAGGCCTTTAATTAAATAACTATGATACTGAACAGTAATCTGGCTAAAATCCCTAACCAGTCAGTTCACAGGTAGTTATTACAATTACGGACTGTTAAATATGGACGAGACAATGATATCCTTCATTAACTCCTACAGAACAGGTATGGAAAAGAGTCACTCACACTAAGTAGCTGACTTTTTTGAAAGAGTTTTAATTTAAATATAAAGTATGTGTTTTGATTGGTACTTAGAGATAACATACAGTTGTGTCTGAAACCTGTTTCTTTTTTTTTTTTTTTTTTTTTTGGAGATAGAGTCTCACTCTGTTGCCCCAGGTAGAGTGTAGCAGTGTTATCATAGCTCACCGCAACCTCAAACTCCTGGGCTCAAGTGATCCTCCTGCCTCAGCCTCCCAAGTAGCTGGGGCTACAGGCATGTGCCACAACACCCAGCTAATTTTTCTATTTTTTGTAGAGACAGGGTTTCGCTCTTCCTCAGGTTGTTCTCGAACTCCTGAGCTCAAGCAATGCCCCCCGCCTCGGCCTCCCGGAGTGCTAGGGTTACAGGTGTGAGCCATCATGCCTGGCCTGAAACCTGTTTCTTTAAAATTTATCTATAAATAAATTGCCAACACTGTGACATAAATTGAGCTATTCTCTAGCTACAAGAAATGGGATGACAGTTCATTTCAACAAACGTATATTCAACACTGCCTGTACGCCAGCCACTGCAATATGCAGTGGCAATATGCAGATCAAGAGACATGAAGCAGATGTGCCTTCATCCTGGTACTAGTAATAGTTCATTATCATAAACTGGTTTTAAGAAACAGATAAACCCACTGGCCAACTATTGTCAGAATGGCATTTTTATAGCAATTGTGCTTAAAATGAAATCACTGTATTTGTTAAATATTCTCCGGCATTTACATGAGCAAAATAAAAGATAAGTAGGTACTAAAATCCAATATCATGAGTTCTGTGAGTATAGGTGCTGTGTCTATTTTGTTCAATATTATATTTTCAGCACTTAGCTCATTATCTAGGACATGGCATATAGCTGTTAAACTAATAAATGACAGAATAATTCAATCCTTGAATTCTGTTATGTGGGGTAGAATTTAAAAACCCTACTTCTGGAAAGTCCCATCAGAATATGTATATATATTCAAAATCAGGTCTTTCACAGGACTGAATAATCGGTAAGACTTGTTCTTCACCTTTTTCCAGGTAAAGTTGTCTTTCTATTCTTTTCAGCCCCGAACTCTAAAATTTTGCCTGAGTATACATTGAAATGATCAGCAAATACAAATATATATGTATATATGCTTTTATTTTTTTTTTTTTTGAGTGAAATGTCCTACTCATTGGTTTTGCTAAGGTCCACTTCTGTATAGGAATTAACTTACATTCTGTCTGGGAAGGAAGTTAGACCCTAAGCTTTCACAAAACTTTCCCTCTCCCAATTCTAGTTATCAATTCAATTCAATTGCAAAATTCTTTCTTTGTATCTACTATGCCTTGGGTACTTGCAAATTGTTGAAAAATAAAAACGAATAAAATGAGGACTGCACTCAAGTATTTTTTAATTTAGTTGGGGAGAAAGAGAAGTAAGCAAACAATTATAATGCAGCTATGTTCTATAAAAGAACAACGTCAGAGCCCTGGAAAAACACATCTCAGCCCCCGTGGGCTACCATAACAAAATACCATAGATTGGCTGGCATAAACAACAGACATCTATTTTCTCACAGGTCTACAGTCTGGAAAGTCCAAGATCAAGTTTCCAGCAGAATTCAGTTTCTGGTGAGGGTTCTCTTCCTGGCGGGCAGAGCTGCTTTCTCTCTGTGTTCTCACACAGCCGAGAGAAAGAGAGAAAGCCCTGGACTCTCTTCCCCTTCTTATAAGCACACCACTCTCATCAGATTAGGGTCCCATCCCTATGCGGTCATTTAACCTTTATTATTTCCTTAAATGCTCTATCTCCAACTACAGTTACATTGAGGTTAGGTCTTCAACATATGAATTTGGAGGGACACGATCAGTCCATAGCAAGGCATCAAAGTCTGGGGGGTGGGGGTTAATAGATTTCACTGAGAAACAGCAACTGGGAGAAGTCCTACATGTTAGAGAAATGGTTTAGACTTTCTTCGTGGAGAGCACAGCATGAGCACATACGGCGGTAAGAACTTGAACAGTAAGTATTGGTGGCACCTACATGTGAATCAGAGAATGGGGCCACCACTGGGGCCTGGAGATATACATTCAGGAGTCATCAGCATGTTAGACTGAAGGAGACCACCAACGTAGTGAGTGTAGATCCAGGAAAGGTCTAGTGATGAAGCCCCAGTGTGGCACATCCACAGACAAGAGTTTGCTGAGAAGAGGGGGGTCTAGCAGAGGAGACTGAGAAGGAGTGGCCAGAGAGGTAGGCGGGAGGAGACCCTAACAGAGTGTGCTTTCCAGATACCAAGCGAAGCCTGAGTTTTAAGGTGGTGGGGAGTCAAAGATCAAGGGTACTAAATACTACTGATGGGTCTAGGAAGATGCACACTGAGGACTGACATTAGATTATCAAGGTGGAGATTATTAGTAGTAACTTGGACCAGAGAAATTTGCTTGCAGTTGTAAAGGCCTGGCTGAAGTGGGTTCAGGAAAGAAGGACATGAACCCTGGAGACAGCGGATATAGACAATCCTTCAAGGAAATTCACTGCAAAGGGAAACAGAGGAAAAGTATACAATATGAGGTGGCTCCAGGCAGAAATAGAGCCTCCTTTCCCCGACACTCCAAAGCATCAACCTGCTCCAAAATCCACACTCTGTTCTGCAAGTGTAAGTTTAGATGTATGTGAAATATTACTTGGAAGGGGTTTGACTATAATAAAAACAAAGGATTAACTGAAAACAACTGAATAAGCCAATATTTTGAAATATGAACTCTATATGGTTTACTAAATAGCTTTCTAAGGCTTGATTATATATTTAGCAGATAGAAAACTACATATTTTTGGTTTTGGTTTGGTTTTGACTTGCAATTCCTCCTTTAGATAAAAATCAGTAAATTCCTTAGCCACATCAAGTTAGGGGACGCGTCTCTGCTTTGGCTCTATTCTTAAATTATTAAAATCTACTCCCCCCCTTATTTGGTGGCCCCTATTTATACCCATTACTTTATGAATTACGATGGTCATTTTTTATGACAGTGACTTCCTTTTCTTTGTTTCGTGCTTTGTTTTGTTTTGTCGTTGTTTTAGATTGACTCTGTAAAATTCATATCACTCTGAGTATTACGTAGAAGTTTAACTAAATATATTAATACATCTTAACCAAGGGTCATCCTAAGGTTTGTTTTCCATCTGTATGCTATCTGATAAATCACTAGTGTCCTTGGGCATGGCCTCCTTTGATATGCTTGTAATTCTGTGGCTTTATGAATTTTTATTTTATTCCCAATTGTGAGAGAGACACCCTATGGGTGCCTCCCCAATGAATCATTCCCGTGTGTGATCCTCTCCCTTTGAGTGTGGGTGCACCCTCTAGCTTGCATCTGTCCAATAGAATGTGGCAAAGGTAATGAAACATCACTCCTGATTACATCACATTATATAAGACTCATGGCCAACAGTCATGCTGTGAGCTACCTCTGGAGAGGCCCATGTGGCAGGGAGCTACAGGTGCCCTCTAAGGACCTGAGGGTGGCCCTAGCCCACAGCCAGGAAGAAGCCAGCACCCTCAGTCACACAGATGCAAGGAAATGGATTCTGCCAACAAACTGAATGAGCTTGAAAGTGGATTCTTCCCTAGTCAAATATCCGGATGTGAACATAACCAGTGACACCTTGATCACAGGCTTCTGAGACCCTGATCAATGGACCTAGTCAAACCCTGCCCAGGTTTCTGACTCTTGGAAACTGGGAGAGAATAAATGCTTGTCATTGTGGTAATTTTTTATAAAGTGATGCAAAACAAATACACAAACCTTTTTGTGTTTTTTATTGAGGATGTCTCTTTTTATAAACATATCACTGGATGTTTTTTAGATCCAATTTGATAGTCTCTACGATGAAGAAGTTTCAAAAAATTTAAATTTATTATATCTATAGTTATATCAAATTATTTATATTATCATATATCATGTTCTTTATTGATAGTGCTTTCGTTTGGTTTCTTTTATTCCTCAGTTCTGGTGTTTGATTGGATATCTTGAGTACTCTTCTACTTGCTCAAAAATTACACATTCTATTTTTATTCTTTTAATGGTTGGGCTTAATATTTGTACTTAAAATTATTTTACCCTATTTATTTCTTAAAATTATTAGTATGTATATTTTTGCCTCTAATAAGATAAATATTTTAGCATATTGACATACCAGTTTGGTCTCCTTCCTGCTATCATATTAATATTATCTGGAATTATAATTAGCAATAAACTTTACCAACTTAACTTCACAAAGCCTCTCTTGGACTGATGGATTAATGAGAATTTCCTGCAAAAGTGTTTTGATCTGGGTCTTTGGCAAAGCCTGTGAAGTCTTATTTGCCTGAGAATGTTTTTATTGTGCTTTCATTTTGGAATGACAATTTTGTTAAAAATTTGGTTTATGGCTTCTTTTCCTTCAAGACTTAAAAAAAAATGTTGTCTCATTATTGTCTAGCTTCCATTGTTTCTATTGAGAAGACTGATTGAATCTAATGCTTATTCTTCCATATGTTAATTTGCTTTTCCTCTCTGCAAGCTGTTAGAATTTTCTTTTGGCCTTTGATATTCTTAAACGTTACTCTCAGGTATCTAGATGTAGGTTTTTCCCTTGTCCTTCCTACTTAGCACTTCAGGAATTCTTTTAATCTGAAGTCTTTCATCTTATTAATTCTGGAAACTTATCTCTAGTATTTCTCCAAATATATTTTTCTTTCATTTTTATTTTTCTCTCCTTCTTAAACTCCTATAGTTCCCTCCATATCTCTTAGTTCTCCTTTATCCTTGCCTGCTGTCCTCTGACCTTCCAACTCACCATTTCCTTCTCCAGCTAAGTTCACCCTCCTAAAAATCTTATCTACAGTTTTCTCTATTTCAACTATTATAGTGCCCATACCTAATATTTGCACTTGTTTCTTTTTATTAGTTTTTAACTTGAAGATATTAATATCATTCCTTATGTTCTTTAATATATTTGTCATCATAGTTTTAGATTTTTGGTCCATAGTTTCAAGAGTTCTGTTTCAGATAGGATGCTAATTTTACTTTAGATAGCATAGATAGTATATGTTGTTTAGTTTTTGCCTCCTTTGACAATATTATATTAAATTATTTATCAAGTGTCAATGTATTTCATCTTGTGACCTTACATTTAGCTTCTCTCTTTGGATCCTGTATATTAGGAAGGGACCTAAGGGTAGTCCCTAGGCCCTGACAGCAGCACTAAGTGTAAAGAGATAGGGGAGATGAAGCCCAAAGCAGAGAGCTCCTAGGACCACAAACCCATTCCCTCAGGGAAATTCTTCAACCTGACTTTACCTCCAAACACTTTAGGGGAAGGAGTATGGGTAGGTGAAATCTCTCTAGGTTATAATACTTCAGCCTGGGAGGATTGGAAGGGAGGGAGTCCAGGAGAAAATACTCAGGGAAGTTGCTTATTATGTTTTTGTCAACTCCTTGCCCCAGAAGGGCTTTGCATTGCTCTAATACAACCCTGTGGACTCCAGCAGCAGCAGCCTGATCCATGGGGGTCTAAGGATATAGGGCAGCCAATGACTGCCAGGTTCCCTGTGCCAGACACCAAGGAGCAAGAGCACATCCTCCAACCAAAGGTCCATCTGCAGCCTGTGGTGGCCTTTTCTTGCTCCATTCTTATCACTGCCTCTCCCCACCACGCACCTTCAGCAAGCACCAGCTCCAGTAGCTTTCAGAGCTGGTTTTCAGGAAGAACCAGCAGCTCATGCTAGCTCACCATCTTCATTGCATTTTTTTTTCTCTACACAGTCTGTCCATACATCATTTCTGAGCTTCAGCAGAGAGGTGACACTTTTAGGGAAATCTTCTAGGTTCAATAAAACTGAAAAATGCTACCAATTCCATGAAGCTCATAAACTCTAATATTTCTGGTATCCCAACATCAAACCCTTTTTCGTAGCTGTAGCCACCTGTGATGTTATTGTTGAATCAGTTAATTCATTTGTATAACTATTTACTACAAGAGAACATTTATATCCACCCCTAACAAGCTATATGAAAACCAGAAATTCCTAGAAAAATGGTGGCACAATTCATTCATTCAGTTAAACAAAAAATATTCAAGGAGTATTTTCTATATGCTAATCTCTAGGCTATGGAAACAAAAGTGAAGATGAAGATGAAGTACTTGTCTTTAAGGGGATCTTCCATAAATGAATTATAATTGAGATAAAACGTCTCAAAAAAGTTACAATTAAATGTATTCATAGAGTTTGTACAAAGTTCTAACAGAGCATAGAGAAGGGACCTCCTAACTTCTCAGGGAGGGGCACAAAGCTTTCCCAGAGACAAGTTACCTGAGGATGTGGCACAACATCAAGGTCATGGTGTTCTGGACCCTCAGCAAACTTCTTATTGGCAAGGTCCACCCTGAACTACTCCAGAATCTCTACACAAGGACCCTGACTGCCATTGCAAAAACATAAAAGTAAAAATAAATTGATTTGACCATGGCTGCCTGAGCCTACAAATTATTTGCTAATAACTTGTATTTATTGCAGTTATTACATTATATACAGTTTGGTATATGCTAGCTCTGAAAAATTGGAAGTGTGATTATGTGGTAAGCCAGCACCTACCTAGCCAGATGTGGGCTTGCATACCAAGGGGCGAGCACCTATGCTTTTGAAACCCTGACATCTGGTCATATACATATTCCAGATGGGGATGTGAAACCATGAGAAGTTTATCACCTGCCTTGTTACTATTTATTTTTACTGTTTTCTCTATTCTAGGACTACTGAATAAATCAATTCTGTGAGAAGAGTTAGAAGTTACAGCTCTTAAACATCCAATATGTACTGTAATATGAAATCTTTGTGAGCCCTATAATGACATAGCAAAGTATATCTCACCTATGTAATTACTTACTCTGAGTCTATATGGAAAGGTTTTCCAAATAAAATGCATCAATTATTTATTTAAAAAATATGTACTTGGCATTACTGTTTTCCAGGTACTGGGGTAGGTTTTAGGGATATGGAAATAACCAGCACATAGAATTTCTAATTCATAGAAATTACAGTCTTACGGGGTAGGGAGATATTTAACAAGTAATTATAAACATTATAAATGATATGCAAGAGAAGTACAGTGTGCTGTGGAAGCATAGAAGGGGATGTTTAAAAATGTGACTTCTTCTAAGGAACCACTGTTGGAAATTGAGATTTCACATTAAAATCAATAGGGCTAGAATTGTATGCCTCACTTCTTTAGAGGTTGTATTGTGCATGGCTTGTGCTTCTTATACCATAATACCCATGAGGGAATCTAGAAGCTACATGGTAAACACAATGCGTATTTCTAGGGCTTCAGCTTCACTTGAAGATTTGGGAAAACAAACACATTTTATATTAAAACAAATATAGACATATTATGGAGTAGACTGTATGCATGTTAAAGATAAAAGATGAAACTTCAAAGAAATTTCACACTTCCTGTGATTCCCTTTGAACTACACCCCCAGACTCCCTAGGGGTGTATATTCACTCTCCTCTGCCTTTAGGGGTACTTTATAGAAAAAATTAATGCTTAGCAAGCAATAGAAGGAGCATGGAGTCAAACAGATTTGGATTTGGGGCCTGGTGCCACTAAGAATAATGGGGTAGCCTTCACCAAGCTAGGTAACCTCTGTGACTCAGTTTCCTTGGGGATAACATACAGATGACGCCTACTTCTCAATATTGCTGTGAAGATTCAATCATAGCAAGTAGAAAAGGCAGTGTTAGCTACAAAATAGGCACGTAATAAATATGAGTTACCTCTTCCCAATATCCGTGACATACATAGTCATCTAGCAATCTTACTGTTTAAACTCAGCATGGCTAGAACTACAGAAGGAACAACCAAAGAAAGCAGGTTTTAGAAAGGCCTGCCTTACGGTCCCATCTGTTTATCCATTAGCATAATAGCTACTGTAATAACAGCTAACAAATGTGAGTGTATGTGTGCTGAATCTGAAACGCTTGTAAACTGTAATTTAAGGAAACAAAACAAACAAACCTACCCATTTTCCATATGTTGATATATTTTTACTGTGCTGCTATTTTTAACCACTTCATATAAGAGGAAAAAATAACAACAGCCAAGACTGCATCCACCTCTCTTACGAACGAAATATAGGATTAAAAAGTGTAAGAGTCCTCGATTAACTATAAATCAATATACAGTTGTAGAGTGTGTTTATGATTATAAGGATAGGCAGATAAATAACAGGGCTCTGTGATTCTCAATGCTATGTACTCTTGTCTCTGGACAGCTGTCATATTCATTTTTTTTAAGTTCAATTGTAATTAAATTTTGCTCTTTCCTTCAATGTCCTAAACCCCATTGAATGAGTAGAACTGAAATATTTAGCAAAATTAGCTGATCATAGCTTGAAATTTTTCATATATATAGATATATAAAATAATTATGTATATATATGTTAAGATTCATTTTAGTTTTCCTAAATGGTTTGTATCTAAAATGGAATTGAGTATCTTAACATTGCAACAAAATAATTAAATAAAGAGTTTCTACTTGTTTCACCCAATGGAACCAAGAGAAAAGAAAACCTATCAGGGTCATGTTTAGTCTCAAATCTTTTTTACTTAAAATATAGTATTTTATCATTAATGTGCTATGACATGAACCAGAGTTGTTAATTAAAGGATTACTTATCAGGATCTGCAGTGAAGCAAATAGGAGGAGGTTCATCAGGAACATGGCGGGTCTGAGCCCCGCTGCTATGAAGAGGGCCCAGGATAATTCACCAGGTGTGAAGCAGGTGGGGCTCCACGCCTGCATCTGAGAAGGTCCGGAGAAATGATTCCCAGTGAAGAGGGGCATGCATGTGTCCTTGACTGCCTGCCAAGTTCTAGAAGGTACAAAGGCAGGCTTCAATTCCTAACAGTCCTCAAGTTTAGAGTGATAGAATGACGGTCTTCCTGGTGTCAAAAGAGCCAGGGATTCTAGTTGCTTTAAAGGAAGACAATAAATGGCTTTGTACTATTAAAAATGGATAGGTGTCTGGCATTTTCTTAAATTCTCTGCTGGTGGCTATTCCACATTACTGCTTACATGCAGGACTGAATTACTCTCATCAACAGCTAAGTGTGAGGCAGAAATCATTGCCTACCTTGCGTGTGTGCAATCTTACCATATACATTAACTCCTGACCCTGATTTAGCCAATGTAAACAGAAGCTACTGCAGTATCTCCCTCATTCTGTTGCTGAATGGACAGCACTTTTATTTTTAGTCTTCGGCTCATGGAAAAGTAGCATTTTGCCACGTGTCCCACCAACTTCCGTGTTTGCAGTGGATCATGCTGATCCCTGCAGCAGAGAAATCTGGCTCCTCCTGTGATTGGATAGCTTCCCGTTAAGGTCTCAGGCCCATAGAAAAAGGCAGTGCTTCTCTCCTATGGAAGGTGAAGTTAAAAAAAATCCTAAACTTTAAGCTTCCACAGCTGTTTTCTCTATCAATTCGTACTCATGAATATGAGTTCTTTAACAGAACTTTTTGGATTTGTAGCAATTCTTGAATCTATTTGACAACTTTAAGAGTTTAAAACTGAATATTTTTTTATCTCAAAGACTCATTCCAGTATCTGGTATACAATAGGTGCTTAGTATATGCATTTAGTAATGCTAAGAATCTTGGTAAATGTGCCTTTCTTCTCTGAATAAAAAGACCTTCATGTTGTTCTCTACCTCTGTGCATTTCTTATAGTCAAATTGGTCTCCGTGGATTAAAAATAAGCCCGTTCTCATTCTGAAGCCTAAAAATACTAAACTCACATCTTTCAGGAAGATTTAGCATAAAAATCAGTGAGGTTCTTTGACTGCTAACAACAGAAAGCAACTCTAAGTAATTTAAACTACAGAGAACATTAGGGAGCTAACATAATCACAGGCAAAACTGAAAAGCAGCCTTTAGAAATAACAAGGGACAGGCAGCTCTTTGAGATAGAAGTCATCTAGATATGTCATATCACCAAAAGAATTTTTCTGAAAGAAATCAGGGTGCTATTAGGAAGCCATAATGGATGATAGGTTAGATATGCACATTTTGTTTTTCTTTAGAAATGACTATATCCCCGACAGATTGAATAATAGATACATTTGCACACTCAGTCCTTCCGCAAAATTGGTGCTGAATAAACAGTTACTGATATTAATAGTGATCAAGATTTCTTAAGCATTAACCTTTAACTACTGTCTTTCATCAGAATCAGGATCTTTGATGTCTATCATGTGCCACATTACCCCCTTTTTGTGAAGTCCCTATTTTCTTTACCAGAGTACCATTTCCAAGTAAACGTTATCGTGGAGGGCACCATGAGTCTTGGCTTTCTTACACCTACTGGACTAGATCTAGGACTTCACTGAAAGCCCAAGGTTTTGATCACAGATATTCATGAGAGTAGTGAATTAAATGAATGCCTGTCTGTCACATTAATTCATAAATTTGATGTAAAGTTTCAGAAAGATATGTGAAGTGAATACACAGCAGCATGTGTAAACCCAAAAACTGCAGCAACATCCTTTCTCTACCTGAGGTTGTTCTCTGTTCTTGTAGCAATAACTCATTGCTCGAGTACCCTTCCCTGGTCTCCAGGCTCTGAAATTCTCCAAAAGTGATTGGCGCATGCCTGAGTTTTCAATTACACTTGCTATGTGTCCCAAATGAAAGCTTCTCTTTTTCACTTACATTTTCCCTCAATTATTTTCTCATTCAGGGAAGGACTCTAGAGAACAGCATAACCAAAATTATGTCCAGTTAATTTGCAGTTCTTGGGTTGTTCTCATTCTGCATTGGCAGTCATAAATCTTCGAGTCTTTGTCCTGACATAGTTAAAGAATGTGGAAAGTTGACTTCTTTTTAAGGTGGGATGGGAATATACTGAGTGACACAGTTTAATCTGAACATCAATCTAACTGTCTACTCACTGTGAAGGAACGTTTGGGAGGAACCGTCATTGATGAGACTGAAACTAGAAATTGTGTCAAGAGTCCTGGGTTTAACCAGGTATGATTTTAGCATGCTAATCTTGCAGCCTTGAAATTCCAGTGATGAGGCCACTCGTCTTACAAAGTGGAGGTGCAAATTATCTGATAGGATGTAATTACTCATTTATTCATTCAACAAATATTATTTGAGCTCTTACTATGTGACAGTCTTCATGCCAGGCATTAGAAACACAGAAGTAAATAAAATAGACAAGGACTCTGCCTCACAGAGCTTACATTTCATTGGGAAAAGGAAGCTATTAAGCAAATAAGTACAATCAACACATACATGATAGCGTGGTTTCAGATAAGGATAGGTGATTTTAAGAAAATAAAACAGAGTAATGGCATGGGCAGGATTGGTAGCTATTTGATTAGGATGATTAAAGAAGACCTCCCTGAAAAGATAACATTTGAATAGATAATGGAAAAAAGCTAGCCAGGCAAAGGGATGTGGGGATGGCTTTTGGGAAAGAGAGAACAGATAGTGATAAGGCTTATATAAAAAACTTGGCATGGAGCAGAATGGGCAGAGCAATGAGCAGTAAGAGGTCACCCAAGAGAGTTATACAGGGACCAGATGCTGCCAGATCCTTTAGGCCATAATAAGAAATTTGAATTTTATTCTACTTGCGATAGGAAACCATTGAAGAGTTTCAATCAGAGAATAATATGATTTACATGTGCATATCCTATTTTCTGCTGTTTTAGAATTGGTTATAGAAGGGGAAAGTAGAAACTGGGAAACAAATTAGGATGCTATTGCCTAGAGAGTTGAATAAAATGGTCATGTAGTGAGAAGAAGTGTTGGGATTTGGGATGCTCTTTGAAGAGACAGCTGATGGGATTTGCTGGTAGAATGGATGTGGGGAGACCGTATTGAAGAAAGGAATCCTGGATAATGCATCTGTTTTTGGACTAGGAAACTAATTTAATGATTGAGAGTAATGCCAATAATTGTTATGTGAGATACTTGGGCAGAAGTAGATTTGGAGGATGTTGGGAATAGAAAGACATAGATGAATAGAATAAGAAATTAAGACTTTTTGGACATGTTAAATTTGAAACATCTCTTAACCATCAAAGTGGTAACACTTTGATGAATCTTGAGCATAGGGGAAAAAATGAGTCATCACTATATATCACTATCTATGTGTGTGTGTATAAAATAAGTGTTGAATTCATCTGTTCATTCATCCATCTGTCTATATTTTGTAAGTATTTACTTTCTTACTACCTATCTATATAACTATTTGTTATTACAGTTGCTCAGTAAAAATGAGTGGGATCCAAATCACAAGCTTTTGTGAAATATGGATTCCATCATGTTTCTTACGTGTAATCCTTCTTTGTGAAATCTGGAGCTGACAATGTAAGATACAATTTCATATTCACGAAAATGTAATTTAATGAAAGACATCGTCAAGTATTATGCTTTTCCCCCATTCAAATGACTCCAGCTGATTTCCAATTTTTCTTAATTTCTCCAAGGGATTTCACATATAAACAATTAAGATGTCATCATGGACTGGACTTCACTCTAAAAAATTAGCTTATCTGAAAATTGTGTAGGGTTGGTGGGTTTTATCATTAGCTTAAATTTGTTTCTTTATTTAGAGAATTAATAGTTTAAAAAATGAACTTGGAAAGTTGCTAAAGAAAAAGTAGAGAAAATTCAAAATAGCTATTGTTTACAAGAAGAAAAGAGTATTTTTGAAAAACCTAAAGAAAATTTGACACCAAGTTCACATTATAGATATCCCAAGGAATGAGAAAATTATTGGTACTACACAATAAACACTTTGCGATTCATTTCAAATACGATTTATTTCTGAGACAGAGAAGTGGGGACTGGGAAAGAACACGTGTGGCATGACTGACAAGTGTCCAGAGGGTTATAAATACAAAAAAAAAAAAATGGAATTCCATATAGATAAGCTGGGGAGATTTTTTTTTGGTTAACAAAGCACGTAGTAGCTAGTGGAATTTCATTCACCTATAAAATTTCAGGCTTCTTGGATTCAGAGAATATAGTACTTGCTAATCATTTGAACCATAAGATAACATTTTAATGAGAATTATATAATTTCACTGGAAGGGAAAATATTCTAAAGCATTCCACTAGAAATTGACAGCTTGTGTTTAAAACCGTCTGACATTTTCTACAGGATGAACATAGATCCGACACTGGGCAAGCAGTACCAGGCCCTCTTTTGTCAGAATTTTTGTCTTTTGGAATGGCATTCTTTGATGTTAGAAGTCAAGATTTTGGGGGTAGTCCCCCTTCCTCACACTAGAGCAGGGGAGTCTAAATCATTGAAAGTAATGGAATCAGAAATAATCTTTCACACTTTGTTCCCAGTCTGAACCCCACGGGCAACGATTGTTCCTGCGCCGTCTGCACGGTGTTTCTCAGGCTGCCTAGCAGACTGTGAAAAGCTTTTACGGTAGAGAGAGCCTGAGTGAAGAGCGTCGCAGGATGAGAATGTGTAGGACAAAGCACGTCAAGGGCGAAAGTTTAGACAGACAGACAGCTGCAGAAGAGAACGAAGTGTGGCTAGAAGGAGCCAGAGTCATTACTGAGGGGGTGAAGATGAAAAACAAGGGATAGATGTTCAGAGGCAGTAAGTCCCAGAGGTCAAGAGCTCAGGCTCTGGAACCAGACTGACCCCTCCCACGCTGGCTCTGCTCCTGACATGCTGTGTGACCTTGGAAAAGGGGCTTAACATCTCTGCATCTTGTTTCTCCATTGATACCATGACGATAATCACAGCACCTACCTCATAAACTACTGTGTGGTTTAAATGAGTTCCTATGTTTAATAGATTTAGAATAATATCAAGCAAGTAATAACCTCTTGTAAATATTTAGCTTTTACTTTCAAACCTTAGGAGAGCTGAAGAATGAGTTCAAAAATTACATGAGGTGAAGTCTGGGCTAATATTCACAATTAGCCTGGATCCTTACCCAGGGGCATTTTTAGTAGGACCACACACTCACAGTCAATCCAATCATGGGCGGGAGGATATGGGGGGAGGAATACACTGAAGGAGCAGCCTAGTGAGTTTCAACTGAAAAATAATAACCAGAGATTAAAGAACTCTGTGATGGCTCCAGAGGGGAAAAGAGGTAGAAAATTCTTCAGGGCATGTTATTGATATTTTATGAGAATTTGATAAAGCAGAGCATTAGAGAGTGAGTGCTAAATTTGTGCAGGTAATAAAAGCTTCAGAAGGTAATAAGAATCCTGCACCCTGCACACATAAGGTGCTCTAAGAGGCTTAGTAATTGCCTAAATGAAAGGACATTACCATTTCTATAATCACAATTCAAATTCAGGGGTCACTTATGGTTGGCAATGTTATTGATGCTGTTCCATCTTCTGTAGCACAAGAGGCTTTTAGCATGAAACAGTTCTCAGCTGCTTCCTGTATCTTGTTCATTTCACATCGTTTCAATGAAATATTTTAGCTTTGTTCATAAGAACATTTTAAATACTAGAGCCTTCTCATGGAAAAGCTTTGTGGTCTGAATATAACATCAAAAATATGAATGCGAGCAACAAAGAAAATTTAATGAAAATAAAGTCCAAAGTACTTACATTAGTGACATTTTCATTTTCATACTCCTGGAGATGATCACATGCAAATTTATGATTCTAATCATACTCTATCTTCAAGTGAATCTGGCAAATTCAAGATATATTAAAAGGATGCTTTTGTATTTGAAATTGTCCTAAATAATTTCCACCAAAATTACATGACAAGATCATTACTCTCAAGAATTATTATTTTGATAATCCATGTCCTATGCCTTTTCACAGGAAAAATTTAGGTGACAGCAAGATAACGTTCCCCAATAATTTACTGTGTTGGGGATCTCCAAGACCCCCCCAGGTTTGATGATTCCTTATATCATGGGAATTAACCTATGGTCATACTCATGGCCAAGATTTATTACAGTGAAAAGAAACAAATCAAAATCAGCAAAGAGAGAAGTCACATGGGGCAAACTTCAGAGGAAATGAGGCACCACAAGCTATGAGAATTGTCTTATAGTGAAGTCATGCAGAATATTCTTAATTCCCTCAGCCAACAGTTTGTAAGAACATACGTGAAATTTTATCTTCCATGTAAGCTTGTTAGAGCCTCAGCACCTTGGGATTTTATTGGGGACTGGTCACAGAGGCACCCTTTATGTAGCATGTACCAAAATTTCAGACTTTCAAAAGGAAAGCAGATGTTTAGCATAAAGCATATTGTTTATACAGTTTAGGAACAGTGAGCTACTCTTAAAATTTAGGAAAATTTTTATATCAGTGTAGGCAACCCTTTGACAGTCAAGTTCTTAGACACCAGCCCAGGAACAGCCTTGCAAGCAGATGTCTTCAAAGATAGCAATTCCAGGCTCTTCTTTGAACATTAACCGAAGTAGATTTATGGAGTAGTTTGAAGACTGAGGAGAAGGGAGCTTAGCTTTCCTGACAGCCTTGAACTTGACTTACCTAATGAAACCATCAGAAATGGTAGCAGGGCTCTACAATTGAGGTCATTGCCAAGTGACAAGTAAATACGCTCTGTGAACGTATTTCATCATTGCCACCCAACCACTGCTTTGACAATTTCTTTTTCTCTAAGGAACCCTCACCTACCCCCCTCCCCATTTTAAAGAAAAGAATCTAACGCAGCACTCAGAAAGGCCAGAAACCCATCTACCAAAAATATGTCTAATTCTACTAAAGGACATCTCCACAAGTATCAAAAAAAGAAGCAAATCTTTATGTCAGAGACTCAAGAGACTTACAGAAATTAAAGTCAAATCTTGTTTCTTTTCAAAATTATAAGCCCAAAAATGGGAAACAGATATAGAAGTCATTGTTGACACCACCCCCTTCTCAGCCTTTCTATTGTCGATTATTAAACTGCATCAATGTTAGTTCCTAAAATGTTTCCCTAATCTGTCTACCTTTCTCCAGGGCCACTCTGTGGCTTGAGTCCGAGCTACCATCATTGCTTGACGATATACCAATATTGACTCCTGACTGCTTTCTCCTACACTGCATATTGATCTTGTTCGTTCATTCTCTATCTTACAGTTAGAGTGATCTTTTGAAAACACTGATCATCTCAGGTTTTCCTTAATGGTTTTCTGTATATTGCTGACAATAAAACACCCAAATCATTAACAGGTTTCATCAGATTCTGCATCATCTGGCCCATGACAACCTTAGTAGCTTCATTTTATGCCTCTGTGCCTCTTGTTTTTTAAACTTTAGCCATAGAGACCTGCCTAGGAGGGTTCCAAATGTGAAGATTTTGTTTGTTTTCTCAGGATGTGTTATCCTCCTAGCATAGATATATGACAACAGTGCAAAGAATATTGCCAACCTGAGAACCCCACCCAACCTTTGATGTCTGGAATTTTTATTGGGGCTTCGTTACATAAGTATAATTGATTGATTGTTCATGTGATTGAACTCAGTCTTTGGCTACCTTCTGTCCCTCTCCAGAGGCCAGCCTCATACCATATGGCCAGAGGATTACACAACCATATAACTAAGGTTATATACCCTTAATTTTTGCCTACCAGCTGCTCTTGCCTCCCGCCTCTTTCTTTACTTGGTTAATTTCGTTTCATCTTTTAGATCTTGATCTAAATACATCTCCTTGGAAAAACCTTTCCTTATTGCTCCTGTCTCCCAGAGTACCCATGTGTGTGCATATATACCACCACCGCCAACATGTTCTTAGTCAATTTCCTGGCTGAATATTCATTAGCATCTTGTAATTCCCCTTAAAGACATATCAGAATTATAATTAATTTGCCTCATAAAGGATTGTAAATTGCATCTCTGTACCGCTAGAATATAAGCTACTTGAAGGCCAGGATTCCTTTTGTCTCATTTATTGTTCTATCCTAGTATCTAGCACTATCTATGGGTTGAATGAATCATCAATCATTATCTCTTTATTTTCTATGCCTCACAGGATGTGTTTTTCCACATTTTCCCAGATGCTTAGATGAGTTTGATCTCTCTTCCTCAATGAGCCACTTCTGCCATCTGAATCAGATATCCAGCATGCACCTGTGGCTTCTTCTCAGTTCCCATCTAAAAGACATAAAAGGCACAGTTCTTCCCTCTGATTATCAATCACATTTCATTTAGGACTTATTCATAGATGCTGAACTTTGAATGTTGTCCTTATTTCCCTGTCTGTATCATCTCCCTGTCCATTCATTCTTAAGACCGAGGCATTCAGAAATTCTCTCCCTGTTGGCATGGGTAGAGCGGGATTAAAAACTTATGCTTACTCTCCTCTCTCAGTTGTTCTACAGTTTGCTGCTACGCTTAAGCCTGATAACTGATTTAGGACCAGTTATCAGACCACACCTGACTCTTTGTGATAACAAGGTGACTTTAGCCTAACCTCTAGAGAGGGACAGCCATGGCTGGAGACTGAGTTCAATCACACGGACAATCAGTAAATTATGCTTGTGTAATGAAGCCCCAGTAAAAGCCCTGGACACTAAAGCCTGGGCGAGGTTCTCAGGTTAGCAGTATTCTAATGTTATCGTCACGTATCTGTGCTTGAAGGATAACACATCCTGAGAAAACAGGAGTTTCATGTTTGGAACCCTCCTAAACTCTGCCTTGTGAACGTCTCCCTTTGGCTGGTTCACTTTGTATCTTTCCCTGTAGTAACTCAAAACTGCGAAATAACAGCTTTTGATGAGTTCTGTGAGTCCTTCTAGTGAATTATCCAACCTAAGAGTAGTTTCAAGAATCCTGCCCGCCCCCCTCAGCTTGCAGTTGCTGTCAGAAGTGAAGGCAGTGTTGGGCACTGTGCTTTCAGACTTTGTAGTTTGTCTAGCTTCAGATAATATCTAAAAGCAAAACAAAATAGAAAAAAAGCCAACCTATACAGATAGTATAAATACGGGGAAGCACGTATTAAGAGTCGCATACCAAAGAATGGAAAAAATTCATTGGTATTACAAATTAGGGAATATAATAGCCACAGGATACCCCACAATGAAATCTATACCACGTAGCCTTTTCCAGTGTATCCTCTACATTTCCACATGTTAATTTGTTGCATTTGTCTCCTAGTATTTCTTAAACATATTCCACTAATACAGGAAGTTGAGAACAGAAGGTTTATTGCCTGGAAGCTTGAAAAATAATATCCGTATCTGTTGGCATCTTCACTTCAATACCTTTGATACATTCATCACCGTAGTCTATTTCTTAACGCACAGTCCTGAACTTACTGTCCATATAGTCTTTCTTCAGTACTTTATACATATTTGTCTTTCTTCCTGAAGCAATTGCCTTTCCCAGACTTTATCAGGCTAACAGCTACCCATCTTTAAGTTTTAAATTAAATTAAATTTTAATTGTTATATGCTCTTGCCTCTACTTTCTCTTCATTTGATTTACTACAATTTATAATTATATTAATGTTTGCATAAATAGAAATATATTTACCTTACATATTCAATATACTTGACTGTAAACTTTGGTTTGTTTTGTTTATATATAATAATAATAATAATTTTTGTAGAGAAGTTTTAGGTTCACAACAAAAGTGAGCAGAAGGTACAGAGATTTCCCATATACCCTCTTCCCCCACACGGGCATAGCCTCCCCCATTATCAACATCTCCCACCAGAGTGGTACATTTATTACAATCCATGAATCTACCTTGTCACATCCATAAAGTCTATAGTTTACATTAGAGCTCATTCTTGGTGTGGTACATTCTATGGTTTTAGACAAATGTATAATATGATGACATGTATCTGCCATTGCAATATCCACAGAGAATAGTTTCACTGCCCTAAAAATCCTCTGTGCTCCACCTATCCTTCCCTCCCCCCACCGACCCCTGGAAACTACTGATCTTTGTACTGTGTCTCTATAGCTTTGCCTTTTCCAGAATGTCATATAGTTGGAACCATACAGTAGGTAACATGTTCAGATTGGTGTCTTTCACTTAGTAGTATGCACTGAAGTTACTGCCATGTCTTTTCATAGCTTGATACCTCATTTTTTTTTTAAGCAGTGAATTATAGTTCATTGTCTGGATGTACCACAGTTTACTTATCCATTCACCTACTGATGGATGTCTTATTTGCTTCCAAGTTTTGGCAATTACAAATAAAGCTGCTATAAACATTCCTGTGCAGGTTTTTGTGTAGACGTAAATTTTCAGTTCATTTGGGTAAATACCAAAAAGTATGATTGCTGGATCACATGGTAAAAGTCTGTTTAGTTTTGTAAGAAACTGCCAAACTGTCTTCCAAAGTGGCTGTACTATTTTGCTTTTCCATAAGCAATGAATACGAGTTTTTGTTGCTATGTATCTTCACCAGCATTTGGCGGTGTCAGTGTTTTGGATTTTGGCCACTAATATAAGGTGTGTAATGGTGTCTCATTGCTGTTTTAATTTAAAATCCACTAATGACATATGATACAGAACATCTTTTCATATGATTACTTCCTATCTGTATATATTCTTTGGTGAGATATCTGTTCAGATATTTTGCCCATTTTTAGAAACCAGGTTGTTTGTTTTCTTACTGCTGAGTTTTAAGAGTTCTTTATATAATCTTTTATCAGATCTATATTTTGCAAATGTTTTCTTTCAGTCTATGGCTTGTATTTTTATTGTCTTGAGTTCCATTATATTTCAAAGTGTTTTATATGATAATGTGGACCATGAGAGATGCTATTAACAAAACAAAACATAAAAAGACACCTTACTTGTCATAACTGTGATCTTTTCAAATGGGTTTTAGGTATGTAAGATATTTGATTGACAGGAGATTAAAAAATAATGCATTGGGAGGCTTAGCATTTGTTCATCCTTACAGAGAAAGAGATGGGAGAACAAGCAGGAAATGTCTGCAGAAGATGTTGAGGGAAAGGATTGGAGGCCTAAACATTCTTTTGAACTAAGAGGATTAGAAATGCAGTAGTAGGTTGAATTTGACAGAGATAGAGAGAGGATGCTTAAGGAGCTTCTGGAGAAGAGATTCATGATACAGGAGCAAACGGCTCAATGTGAAGCAATTGTTGGTGGAGTTAGTCAATTTAGATATAGACTGTGGTGGGTAAATTGGACATCATTCTTTCCCAAGGCCTAGGACTAATAGGAAGAGCCTGTCTTGGGCACAAAACTAGCTAACACTAGGAAAACAAGAGTTCTGTGTTAAGCCAGAAAAAGTTAAATTCTGTGACATGGTATGTGCATTATCCTTTACCACCTGTTGATAATTTGTGCCCCAAGATTAATCATGCAAAAGACACTTTTTTTTTTTTAACTCACTCAGATCTTCTTTCAGTATCATGATGGCACCAAGCTCATTACTACCCAAGAACTTGCATCTGTTCTTTCCTGTGTCGCTTTTCCCAGTTCTGTCCAGGTAGTTCTTACTCATCTTTTATGCCTCATATTCAATGTGCTCCTTTTAAAAGCCTTTCTCTATTTCATCCAATTCATCCATCCTCTGACTTTATAAAATAAATTTGTAATCAGACATTTATACAAATTATTTTTATACGAATACATGACAATTTATGTACTTTTTTGTGTTTGCATTTGTTGCATAATCCATCTCCCCTACTAAATTATTATGGTATTATGGTTAGTATTATAATGTTAAAATTTATGTCTATTTTGTTTACAACTGTTTCTCTAATTCTTAGCACAGTGGTGCTAATCACTGGTAGAGTGATTAATAAATACTGATTGAACAAATGAATGCCAGTTTATGAATGTGTCCTGGTCTAATAGTCCCGTACGGAGGAAGGATCAGGAACTGGCAAAGGCTGTGAGCACAAAGTCTCAAACCCATGTGGAAAATTCCCACTGAATCAGAAGTGCTAAGACAGACAGTTGAGCATAGGTACCTTTCTGTTGTGGATGTCTTGCTTCATTATAGCTTACACAAACTACGGAGTTTTGTTTTTTGTGGTTTTTTTGACACTTAATATCTTTCAGGACTGCAGACTATGCATTCATGTTAATTGGCCTGGTTGTAAATTAGTAAATGTAGTATTTCATTTTTATAATGTACTATCCAAAAGAAGAGAGTCTATCAGGTGGAAATAAAGTAAATTAAATTAATCCTACCAAACAAAATCAGGTGATCCTGAAGAAGTAATATTTTGAGTGAAGCTTCATTTATACTGAGTAAATAAATACATGGCCCAACAAATACCCAATAATTTTAGAAATAGATGAAAAAGAAAAGACCACAAGAGTGCATAGTAAGTTAGATAATTTTTTAATCATGTTTAAAAAAATGGTTGAAAGTGTGGAATAAACTTGATACTTTTAATTTTTTTTACTGAAATAACTATATACCAAATATCTGCTTTGGGCATCCTATTGTCATAAGACTCACATTAATTTCTACCAACATTGATGAATAGCCAATAGTGGGTGGGACTAATGGGGCCCTACCTTCTGTAATTAGGGATGCCATCTAACTTTGTTACTGCTTTAGATTAATTCTTAACTGAAATCGCTTAAATGTGACTGTTACCGTTAATGAGAAAGGATATTAAATATGGATTATGTCTTTCATAGTCTAGCTAGCTGGGCATCTTGGACTTAATTCTCCCCATCTGTGACCCTTTACAATACATTAAGCACACCTTTTCAGCAGCATCCCTATTACAGTTAATCATGCTGAGGAAGAGATTGCACTAAACGTATTATCAAGACACTGACATTAACCAAATGCTAGTCAGATGGGTCAGGGAACAAAGAGCTAAATCTAGGCTCTGTGTTTTCAATGGATGTTGAGCTTTTAAGTCAATGGTATCTGAGTCTTTTCATCCATCAATACAGGGATTGCTGACCTCTCAGATTACAGTGGGATGTGGCCACATGTTTTGTCACTAAAACTATACCAGTCAACTCATCCACTTGTTAAGGATATTTAGATGTGAATTTGTATTTATTTCTCTGCACTATGTATATTCTTTCAGTAAAAAGCAATATGTAGTAAGTACATGGAGTTTTAAGAAAGAACATAAGGTTTTAAATTCTTCAGGAAAAAAAATTAGTCAAATAGTAAGTACAATGATAATCTTAGCAACATATGGACTGTACTATAATGATATTTTCCATTTTTGAAAACTCCATTGCTTTTTGTAAACATTACATAGATGATATAGCCGTATGGCGTGAAAAATGTAAATGTTGATGGGCTGTATCAAATGTCTGGGGGAAAATATGCTCCTGAGACCATTGAAACATAGAGGGAAGAGGAGACAAAGTCACTAAACAGAAACCATGGAACTGGCACCTGCAAGTACCAAGGATGTTTATTAAGTTGGATCATTCTTACTCTGCCTTAAAAAGGAAAGTGATAAAGGGTTATGATTGCAGATCTGGTATTATTTAGGGAGAAAATGGTACTGAAAAGGCAATAACCTATACACATGTAGCTGAAGGCTTCATCCATTGTCTACTTTCTATTAGTAAATTGTGCGTGCTCTACTCCACAGATTAGCTTTAGCTAATACTGTGAAATCATCTTAGATGCAATAATTGGGGATTTGCTATGAAAGTTATAGTATAGCTACATAGCAGATGACATAAAATATTATTTTAAGATATGAAAAAAAATCATGATGTGTTGCTGAACCAGAAAAGTAGACTTAGGCATCAAGCATGGATGCTGTGGAACAGAATCCCCAGCTGACCAGGGAAGAATATGTAACATGAACAAAAAATAAACCTATGTTGCTTTAAACCATTGAGATTGTGGGCTGCTTGTTATTGCAGCAAACATCATCCATCCTAATTAATACAGTTAATATTCATCATATGCTCTAAATACAAGGAAGAAAGAATCTCAGTATAGTGGTGAAGATAAATTCTAAACACTCAGCAGATTGCTCTGGGATAAAATAAAGCACAGAAGCACTTTCATTTAGTTATCATGACCTTTGAAATTAGACAACTACATTTTTAAACACCATCTCTTAACTGTTACCAATACTTAAACCTCAATCTTCTTGTCTGAAAATGTGAATAATTGACTGTGAGAATTCAGTAAAACAAAAAAAAAAACATCAAGCACTTAGCACAGAGCCTGGCATACAACAATAACTCAAACCACAGTAGCTTTTGTTATTCATGGGTTGCCCATTTTAGCGACATGATAGAGCCACAACTTGAAGCTAGACTTACCCCAAGAGGAGATCAAATTTCTATTGTCTAAGACTCACTTGCCTTTTATCTTGTAGCCACATTTAGAATCTGAGCAGGAGGGATGAAAGGTTGGGGGAGGGCTTGCTCCACACCCCATTCATTACTTAAGGTAAAATGACTGTAGCCTTTCACCTTTCTCAAAAATCTACTCCTTACAAACAAGGAAACCAAAGTTCCTTAGACAAAGTCAAAAGCCAGCAACTCATAACTCCTCATTTTTTTGTTAAATACTGGTAGTTCCCAGGTTACGGATGATGTGACTTACCATGATCCATACTTATGAATGGGCTCCCAAGACTCCCCATAAGGAAGATGTATAATTAAATAATTAAATCAGAATTTTGGAATTAGTCTCTTCTATGTATGTAAGCAAACCCACATGGCATAAGCAGCTCCTTGGAGCAGCATCTTCTCGCTAGCCACTAGTCTCATTGTTTATAAGGTCACTTATGCACAGCATCATTTTTGTCTTAACTTTTTTATTTGATTTTGTGAATCTGTGTTTACCCTCATGACAATGCTTCCAACGTGAAAGTCCACTGCAAGTCCAGGTGAGCGTGTAACGAAGAGAAAAGTGATTACAATGGAAATGACAGTAGAAATAATTAAGCATTTGGAGAAAGGCCAGACACCATCATTCATTGGGAAAGTATTGAGCTTCAATCGCTTGACCATAGGAACAATTATAGAGGATAAAGTAAGAATAATGGAACATGTGAAAGGCAGCGTGCCAATGAAAACATCAATTATTACTAAGCAATATACTGGATTAATTATAGAAATGGAAAGCTAATTATTGATTTGGCTAGAAGATCAAAATAAACATAGTATTCCTATTAGCTTAGTGTTGATGCAACATTAGATGAGTGTTAACCCTAAATATACCTTTTTGAAATTTCTCTTATGTCCTAGCTAATTTTTTGTATGAGTTCGTTTTTATGTACTGTTTATTTAAATTAAAATAAAGAGCACAAAAGTTTCTGTAACTTATTCTAGTATAGGAGTATTATTATTATTATTATAGTATTACACTGTATTATTATTACCACATGTGAGCCATTTTGGTATTATTGTTATTATTATTACATATACACACTGTTCATCAGGGATCTGAATTACATGCAAATCTGACCTAAAGACATTTTCAGGAATGTATCTTGTCCGTAACCCAGGGACTGCCTGCACTCACATTGTGGAACATTTTTATTTGATGCCTGATCTCATCAACTGAAGGAGAGTCATGATACCCTGCCTAAGAGGTTAGCATCCCTAAAACCTCACTTAAAAATCATGAAAAATATCTCTAGGACATGCAGCTTCACCATGGTGGCCACAGTTGGCTTTGACCATCAGGAAGGAGATGATATTGAAGAATAACCCATCTTTTTTGAATGAACCCTTCCATAATGTGTGTGAAACATAAGAAGAGATTAAGTTTAGTGTGAAAAATGCTGACTTCTTGGATGCTTTTTGACTACACTGCTCCTTATGACTAAAAATAAATAAACAGAACATCCTATGCCAATTGTAACAGACTCAGGAAGCCTGAGGGGGGATAAAAGTTTTATATAACAACAACAAAAAAATGATGACAAATAGATGGGAATCCATATTAACAATAAGATAAAATAAATGGCATAATATTAGAATATATCCTCCTCTACTATGGTTAACAAGTTTTAACTTACATTAAACTCTGACAATCTAATGAAAATGACTTGGAAGAGTAGATGGCAAGGAACGAAATACTATTGGCAAATTCTGATTTAACCAAGGTTTCCTTCTTCATGAAAAATGTTTCATCTTTAGTGTTCATTTCTCATTGAATATTAATGAGAATATTTATGTCATTTTTAGATAGATTTGCTCTAGAAGTATTGAGACAGATTCCTTAGATATCTAGAAGAAGAAATAAGAGATCAATATCAATTCATTCCCATCTACTAAAAATGTATTTTCTTCTCAAGAGATCCCTATAACTGCTGTTGTTAAGCTTAGTTGCTTGAGCCCCTATAAAACAGAATTAACACAGCTACTGGGAATTTAAAAAGATTATGTTCTTACTTTGCTTATTTATAAAGCAGATCCCAGGTAGTCCTAATGTCTTTTTTAAATAAGTTTATATGCAAAGAAAAAATTTCTTTATCCACTCATCAGTTGGTAGACATTTAGGTTGATTCCATATCTTTGCTACTTTGTACTGCAATAAACATACAAGTTCAAGTATCTTTTTGATATAATGATTTCTTTTCCTTTGGGTAGATACCCAGCAGTAGGATTACTAGATCAAATGGTAGGTCTACTTTTAGTTCTTTGAGAAATCTCCACACTATTTCCCATAGAAATTGTATTAATTTACATTCCCATCGGGAGTGTCTAAGTGTTCCCATTTCACAACATCTGCACCAATGTCTAATGTTTTTTGACTTTTTAATAACAGTCTTTCTGAGTAGATAATTTTTCATACCTTCCCATTTGACAAAATTATTTTCAATAATAATCAAAAAGTACAATAAGAGTACTTTATCTGTTGCTATAAACAATGAGCACCAAGAAAAAACAAAATTAAAAAAATGTATTTAATCTATGAATTAAAATTTTCACTTACCAATCAAAAATACTATCACTGGCAGTTTATATCTATTTTATTGTTGTGAGTTTTAAGCACAAATAAAAATTCCAAGTGGCCATATAAAATACTAAGATTGAGGTAACTCAAGTTCTGTTTCTTTATTGTTACAATGCGCTACCTTTGTTTATTTAGAAACAGCTGTTTAAGTGAAGGACTATTTATATATTATCAAAGCTCAACAGTAGTTACATTTGTTTAAAATATTTACACTAAATATTTGGAGGTGAGGTGGAGTATTTTATCACTGACTTCATTTAAATTGCCAGTATATGGTCATAACAGAAAGAAGACCAACTTTTGGTTGCCTTTGGTATTATCTTCAAATTCTCTGTGGAGATTTCACAGCAAGAGAGGGGTATCATGGGAAGAAGTTTCATTACAGGAAATTAGAGTCTCAATTCTAACGTGGTTAAATATGATTCCCATAGACCGCGCATTTCAGGTCTCAGGCTTTGTGTAACTTAGATGGAGAGTGATAATGGATGCATTGCAGGTGGAGGTGACAAGGATGTAGAAAATACCCCAACACAATTTTCAAGGTTGGCAACTGCCAAATTCCCTGCTAATATTCTAGTATCGCATGATTGTTTATCTACGAAAATCTCAAATTTCTTGGTTTTCTAACCTGAGAAATTTTCAAGGAGACAATTAAATGAGCAGTTTCCTAAATCTAGCAATACACTTTCTCTCATTTCCTTATTTGGGATGAAAACACAATTGGTATTTTGACTTGCAAGGTTAAAGCAAATTCAAACAAGATTCTCTTTAATCAGTTCGATAAGACCTAGGGCCAGAATTAACTATTTTAAAGAAAACATCTGAAAAGACTCTTTCAGTATTAAGGAAAACGAAATGTCAGTAACAGGGTTTTGGCACCAGAATGTCTTCGATTAAAGAGCAAATGTAAACTGTTCTTTATCTGACTTTCAATAACCTATCCCAGATTTCTACATTATCTCTGATTTTGTATGCCCTTAATTTTTTTCTCATTGTATGGTCTCTGTTTGTAATATTATGTTCAGTGATATAATTCCATTCAAGCAAATAGAAGAATTGTATGATTTAGAAATTTTAATATTTAGAAGATAATTTCTTCCTGATCCTACCCACAACTTAGCATTATGCTATGTTGAATATATCATGACTTAAATATCACTGTAATCAGAAGGTTGCATTGTCTTTGGAATCATAAATATGTAATGAACACATGTTATGCTAAGGAGTTGGGGGATCAAGTGTCAACCAGCCACATTTATTCACACTTTGGTTTGATAACCTTATCAGTCCCTTTCACAGCGAGAATTTCCTCGATATAAAATAACATGGTTTGTTCCACCCTCCCCCCTCCATTCTCTGTTCCTCTAGGTTCCGTTACAGCATAAAGACCCCTTACAGAGAATAGAAGTAGCCTACTAAATGGTAGTTACTTTTCTCCCCCCAAGACTTTATTTTTTAATCAGTTGTAGATTCACAGCAAAATTGAGCAGAAAGTACAGAGAGTTCCCATGTTACCCCCTGCTACCTGCCCCCCCACCTTCCTCCACCATCAACATCCCCCACCAGAGTGGTACACTTGCTACAATTGAAGAACCCACAGTGACACATCATTATCACCCAAGTCCATAGTTTACATTTGGGCTCACTCTTAGTGTTGAACATTCTGTGGCTTTGGGCAAATGTGTGATGATGTGTATCCACCACTGCCATAGTACACAAAATAGTTTTGCTGCCCTAAGAATCCTCTGTGCTTCACCTATTCTTCCTTCTTTCTTAACCTCTGGAAACCACTGATCTTTTTACTGGCCCCCTAGTTCTGCCTTTTCCGGAATGTCAGGTAGTTGGAAACATACAGGCTGTAGACTTTTTCAGATTAGCTTCATTCAAATAGTAATATGCACTAAAGTTTTCTCCTCATCTTTTCATGTCTTGATAACTCATTTTTTTTAAATGCTGAATAATAGCTCATTGTTTGGACAGACCACAATTTATTTATCCATTCTCCTAATGAACGACATCTTGGTCGCTTCCAGAAATTATGAATAAAGCTGCCATAAACATCCATATGCAGATTTTCATGTGGGCAGTTGCCTTTTAAAATATGTTTTGAATTATTTACCTAAATTCTGAAACATGTAATGACTCACACTTTAGAGCTGGACAGACAACTTCTTCCCCATGATACCAGTTGTTGGCTACCTGATCTCAAGCAATTTCTTTTTTCTCTCTTGACCTTGTATGATTAAGCATCTGCCTAAGAGAGAAATTAAAACCAGAGTTAAGAAGGTTTTTGTAAAACTAGAAGAGATAATGCCTAAAAAGTAATGACAGGTGTCAAGTATCATCACTAGTTATTATAGTTATAATGAATTACACGTTATCAAGAATGATAAAAGTTATCACTAACAATAATTTTCAGTAACGCTAAGATTAGCAGTATTATTAATAATTAATTATTAATAGTATTAACATTATTATTAATGCTAATAGTTATTGCAAATGATATAGTCATTAATAGTTATAGTTAACACTGAAGATAATAGTTATAAATACTTATGATGTGCTAGACCACATTCTGAGCACTGTTCATGAATGAACTGTTCACAAAATCTCTTAAGTAATTAGTTCTATACCCCTTATATTGGTGAGGAAATTAAGGCCCAAAGAGTGAAAGTAACTTCTCTAAAATTCTACAACTAGTAATTTGCCAGAGTTGAAATTTGAATTCATAAATTGTGTTTCTAAATTCTGTGCTCTTAGCAGAGTATGGCAGATAATAAATACTCAATTAGTTTTACGTTCTATAATATCCTTTATTTACTATTTTGGACCTTTTTAAGTGCATGTATAAGCTCTTTATATAGCTTTTGTCATATTTATTACCAGGCATGATCTTTTTAATATCACAACAAAATGTTAAGTTTAAAATTGCACCATCTAAAGAAATATTTGAAGTCTTTAGTTATTTAAAACTAGAAAAGAAAAGCAACACTTTTTGTGGGATGGGGAGTAGTTTCCATCTAAACCCTACCACTCCTGTGAGCAATGTAACCTACATAAGTACGTAGCCTCCCTCAGTTCTGCCATCCAAGACCAAAGCTAAATGCCACTGGAAGTTCTAAAACAGCCGTTTTCATTTCAGAGTGTAATTTTTGATCTGTGCATTGGTATTTCCTAAATCTGAGAATCCCAACACAATCACAAAAGTGAGGGAAGCTAAACTGTAGTATTTGGCCAAATTAATCCTTCTCTGCAGAGTTAGACTCAGTGGTCCTCTGTCAAGAGCATGTTGTGTCTGGTATTTGTCTCATTATTTTCAAATTGTGTTTTAGATAATGCATCTGGGCGTTTTGCGTTTCCTAGTGAAGGGAAAAGATATAATTTGCTGGGCTGATGTGACACAGTGGGAAGATGGACCACATTCTCCACCGGTTTCAAAGGACGATGGCAATCAAGGTTTTTATGAGCTCCAGTTGTGCTGCACTGCAATGATCAGCTTCCATCCTGGTAAAGCATATTGCTGCACATGGTTTTAATCAAAAATAAGAGCTAGAGACAGTTCAAGTTCAGGGAGGGGGTGGGGTTTACAAAAAAGAAGAGAGACATCTTTCTGAATTTAATTGATAACATTTGAAATGTAAAACTGTAAAAATAAAAAATCCAAGAGCTTTTCCTTATTTTTTATTCAATAGTGTGATTAGGCTTACAAATAATGTGTGAACCTCAAGATTTTGGCTCATTTTCCAGGAAGTGCTGGTTTCTAACAGTCAAATAGTCTCTTCAGTTGTCTTCATTTTAACCATGTCTTGATTTTTTTAACAAAAATATGCTCATATAACTACTGCACACATTTCTAAAAGATTAGGATGTACATGTTTTATGATCTTCAACATTCTGCTTCTAATTGGAAGATCAAACATAAATATAGAAAAATAAGCCCATCTTTATAATGTGAAACTGAGGAGTCAGAAGATGAATATTATTTGCCTTCTTGAATATTGCTCTTTGAAGATACAGACAGGCCTCTAAGATACTGGACAGTGGGAGGGATAAAATAATTTCAGTTTGAAACATTGAAAGAAGTAAAAATATTTTTCTTCAATTATATAAATATAATACTCTAATACAACCAGAACTGACATATGTAGTATGTTTAATTTAACAAAACAGGAAGCAAACTTGACATTTTATATTATGATTACTCTGTTAAAGATATGAAAAACAGTTTTTAATATTTTAAATATGTTAAAATATACTTCATTTCTCTTTATCTAATGAATTTTTTGTGTGGTCCCCTATCTTTGGCTTAGTGTGCTAATAATGACTTAGGGTATTGGTGTAAAAGGTAGATTTCTGGGTTCCATTCTAGAATATCTGACCTGGTAGGTCTGGAGAAGGGCTTGGGAATCTGCCTTTTTAGCAAGTACCCTTGGATCATGCTTAGGGAAATACTGCTATCTATATTTTCCACCTGTAAAAAGACATCTCACTTTCACTGAATGTCTACTGTGTGGCACTTTTACAAATTATTTCTTTACTCTTTATACCTGTCTTTTGAGTTAAATATTATTATCCACATTTTATTAACAGGCTAACCGAGCTGGAAAGAAGATGCGTTCCTCATATTATTACAATAAATAAAGAGTGGAATCAAAATTCTAAGAGGTTGAAGATTCCAAAGACTCTGCTTTTTCCTATTTACCATCTGACTATCACGATAAAGGCGTATCAGTCACAATCACACAATGAATGCTAAAATAAAGCTTGTTTCCCCTCCTACTTTGGGGAGAAAAACATTAAAGTATGAAATGAAACATCAAGAGAATTGCAATCTTTTTAATGACATCTTCTAACTCCCCATCAGAAAATCATAAACCACTGGAAAGAAGAGATAAAATAAGTATTAGATTAAGAAAGTAGTTTAAAATGAGAAAAAAATTAATTTTTATAATTGAAGGTTAGTTAGTTATGAACAAGCATGGACATAAACTGGTGACCAACCAATCATATTCATAAGTTTAACAAAGTTGGTCCCTCAAAATTTAGTTATGGAAAGGTAGCATTACACTAAAACAAAGGAACAAAAAAAATGTTTCTTAGTATAAACTAGTTAATTACTTCTTTGGAATTTTCACTTTTTCCAATTTTAGAAATTTGTTGCAGAGGTGGAATGGCAGCACTTTGTAAATTCAGAATTTATTAAGCATGGGATCGACACAACTCTAAGCTGGCCCTCAAGATACACTTCCCTGGTGTGCATGCCCTACACGGAACCTGCCCCTTGAATATGGATGGGCTCGACCTAATCAGGTGATAGTGGTCAGAGACAGAAGTCAGAGAGCTTCAAAGCACAAGAGGGCCACTTGGCAAGAAACTGAAGGACACCACTAGGAACTGACAGCAACTCCTGGTCAACAGTTAGGCAGAGGAGAGAGGCCTCAGTGCCACAACCACATGGAACTCAATTTTGCTAATAGCCAAGTGAACTTGAAATAAGATCTCACGCTCCAGAAAGTAGCACAGACCAGTAGATATCTTAATTTCAGCCTGATGAGACCCTGAGCAGGGAATCTACCTCAGCCATGGCTGGACTTCTGACCTATGAAACCTATGAGAATATAAATTTGAGTTGTTTCAAAATTCTATGTCTTTTGTATTTTGTAACACAGGAATAAAAAAATGAATACAAATACCTTCTATATAATATTGCTAATCTAGGCACAAGGGTACAGCAATGAACATAACCAATAAAAATCTTTGCCTTAATGGACCAAAGATTGTAAGGGGTTAAAACTGACAATATACATGTGAAACAAAATAAATGCATACATAGATTTTCAAGAGGGGCAAGTGCTACAGAGAAAGTAAAGGAGGACAAGAGTTAGAAATTGGATTGATGGGGATTGGAGTGGTACTTTAACCAAAGTGGTCAGGGAACAACTATCTGAAGACATGAGAGATGTACCAGGGCCAAAATGATGAATGGGAAGTAGCATATAAAGACAGGGGTTTAGTTTTTATTCTAAACCCTTTGAAGAGTTGTAGGCTTGAGGGGAAGTGTTTATCAGAGTTAAACTTTGAAAAGATGTCTCAGTGGAGAATAAACTGAAGAGGGTCAGGGGTTGGAGCAAGGGTAGAATCATCCAAGAGGGATCCTGTTCATTACAAATGTTTTGTCATCACTCAGAAAAGAGCATGAATGATTAGGCTGGAGAGAGGATTACCAAGCTTGGAAGACAGATTCAACATAATATAATCATGAATCACATTTTATAGACTTTTTCTTTCATAATTCATAGCAAAGAATTTTTTTTCTTCAAGAGTATTTCCAAATCCAAATAATGTAGAACTTTATCACAATAAGGGTGGGAGGAGGACAAGATGGAGGAAGGAAGATGGAGGTGGAAATTTTAGTAATCTAATTAGAAGGCCAAAAAAGTTGACCTAATGTTTCAACAAATTAGTAGATCAGAGAAAGCTGGACTTTAAGCTTTTACGTACTTAAAATATTTATTAAGATTATCCAAGGTCACATTCAAAGCTTGGAAACCTTTTAAAATGCTTTTCTAATAGTAGATCACAGGAATTCAGGTAAGATTTTTTGTTTTGCTGGTAAAATAAATGTTGAAATAACATAGTGAAAGCTGTTTGGTTCAAAATTAACTTACCATGATCAGATTAAGTGTTAAGCTCTCTAAAAACAAGAAACTTATTCACACACATTCTTCTTAATGACCTGAACAGTGTTTTGCAGTGAAAAAAATGTAGATACGGTGTTTATTTTTGCATATTTTTAAATGTGAGCATTTTCCTCTGCATTGCAACCTCTCAAACTAATAGGACAGAATAACACTATGCACAGAAAAGTAAATCTAAGAAATTTTCTCCACAATTAATTAACTGCAACATGCAAAATTTAAAACATGCTTTCAAATAAAATTCCCAGTTGTAATTAGTCCCAAAGAGAGAGTGAGAGAGAGAGAGAGATTACAATGGAGTAGAATTCAATTTTCTTCTCTCACTCCTTACTTTCATCTAGTTTTTTATTTTCATCCCTTGGGCAAGCTGAATTCAAAAATTAGGAAAATATGACATAACCCCACATTTAGAACATCAGTGATACCAATAACTTGAAAGAATTTGAGTTTTACACGATCAAATCAACATTCTTAACCTTTTTCAATTAAGCCACAACTATAGGGTCCCTTCATCTTCGGGAATGTTAATGTCAAACTGCCCATTGAAAAACACTTTTGTTTCTAATTTCTACCATCCTCACCAGCTTTAGTGGTATTCTTACCAAAGTTAACTTTGCCTTGTTCTGAATTGAAGATTAGAAATCATATTATCCATCGAAGCAATTTTTATATTGAAGTAGTAGACATTGACCAAATTCCCTTTACTCCAAATTGTTGGTTTGAGAAGGAATTACCTTATCTCCATATGCAAATTAAAAACAACAAATTTTTGTAAAAGGTTATATTCACATTACCTTACTCAGAAGTAGTGGTAGTGGTAGTAGTAGTACTAGTAGTAGAAGTTCAGAGTTTTTTTGTTTGTTTGTTTTTACCTCAGCCCAACTGACATTTGGGGCCAGATTCTTCTTTGTTGTGGGAGCTGCTCTGCGCATTGCAGGGTGTGTAGCAGCATCTGTGGCCTGTACCAAGTAGATTCCAGTAGAATATCCCCAGTTGTGACAACCCAGATGGACTCCAGACATGGATAGATATCCTCTGGGGGTTGAGAACTAGTGGTGATAGCTAGTATTTGTTCAGAACTTATGTCCTAAGTGAAGGGTGACAGAATGTGGTGTCCCAAAATATGCCACTTTGGTGTAAAGATTCTTTTGAGCTCAAGGCACTTGATAAACAGCAGTTCAAGAAGGACCTTCTAACCTTCCCTTGTTCTTCCTGAGAAGAGAAAAAATATATGGAAAATGCCCTCCTTGTACTAGGAGGAGAGTAACATTCTATAACCAGGTACCTGGAAATCTGTGCAAATAAATTTTATAAACTAGCCCTAATCTTCCCAGTCCCTTCTGCATGATAAATTACACTAGCAGGAGCCCCTTTGACTTATCACATTTTTACAATTTACATTCCTTGTCCAACTCAGTATATGTGTTCAACTCTGAATGCTTCTCCAGAGTGGGTCTTCATATCCTTATGAGGGCTTCTGTGCCAGGTAAAACTTGCATTAAATAAATTTGTATGCTTTTCTTCTGTTAATTGGTCTCATGTCAATATAACTTGCAGGCCCAGCCAAAATCCCTAAGAAGGCAGAAGTCAAATTTTGCCTCTGCTACATAAGCGAAGTTTAAGCACTTTACAAATATAAATTGATTTAATCCTCAAAATCATCTTATAATGTAAATATTGTTAACTCCATTTTACAAATTATGGAAACTGTGGCACAGAAGTTTACTAGCTTTCTGTGGCTATGCAGTTAACATACATTGAGTAGAGCTGGGATTTATGTCTAGACAATCTGGTGCACTTTGTCAGGGAAGCTATAATCATTTATTCATTTAACAACTGGAATTTATTAAGAGTTTAATATGTAGACTATGAGGAAGGAAAGTAAGTAAAACAAGTAAACAAGACTTGATTCTTGTCCTTAAGTTGCTCCTAGTTTGATAGCCAAGTTGGGGAGGGCTGTTAGTGTTTGAGGAAAGGAAGTACATAACAATGGACATTAAGCCTTCCTCACCCTTCAGCCTCTTCCCCCACACTACTATCTTTTTGGTCACTTCCCAGCTCCAGCCTAACTATCTGGTAGTAAATCCCAGAGTAGGCACTACCTGATGGCTAAAACGTTAGCTAAACGGAGGTTAAAAATACCATTCCTTGCTAGTAGTGTTTGCCGTTCAATAAAAAACTTATATGGAATCAATGACTGTCACACTCTACAAGAATTGATCCTGTATTAGTAGAATGAAGGGTAGTATTTTGGCCAGTACATTTACTGGAAACCCTTGCAAAGAGAAATAGTTCATACATCTTTAGTCTGAATTTCAACCATAGTCTTGTCCCTACCTAACTAGGTCACTTGGAACATCTAAGTATCTCTCTCAGGATGTAAATTTAGGGGGGTGGACTAAATAATATGTAAAATTCACTCCAGCTCTAGCATTCTATGAATCTCTGAATTGTATGACTATGAAGCATACTTACCTGGATTATCTCACAACATTTATCTGAAAATAAATAGTTTAATCAATGTTGGAGTTGGTTTTAGAATTTACAGATTTGTAGAATTTGTTTTATAATTTAAAGATTTGGAAACTCTGTTATGACTATTTATCAATCTTCTATGGGCCAGTAAGAACACTATAGTTTGAGGACACAGTTCTTGACAGCTCAATATTAATTTTAACAGCTTCTGGGGGCATGTTCCATCATCCGTGGAGCACTTTATATGCTTGGTATATTTTAATACAGTCCTCGAGAGCTATTTTTATAAAGAATTTGAGATCTCCCTTAGGTTTTGAATGAGGAAACAACAGAGGAACCACAACTTCAATGACTAGCTTGAGGTCAACCAGCAAAGTAGAGAGGACAATAGAATAAAATGTACAGACCTGGCACAGTTCAACAGTTATTTTACCAGTAACAATAGGAGAAAAAAGTTTTTATTCTCTGGGTTTTATTGCATCAAATCTATGAACCAATTGGCTCTGCAGTTTAACCCCATTCTGTTAAGCCCATTAAAATTTATTATAACCATAGTCACAATAAGAAAAGACAAGAAACTAATCCATTTACTTGTTTTTAATCACTTCTTGAGACAAATTAGATTAAAAACTCTCCATGAACTGCCATGTTAAGAGACATGTCCAAAGAACACAAAGAATAAAGACAATCCCCTAATTTTTTAGTTCTCCTTTGACGCACTGGAAACTTATATTTGAAAAAGACAAACAAACAAAATGTATCCTGCTGCTTAGGGCAGCAGGACCCTAAGTCTTAGCAAATGCTATGGGAAAAGGCCTTTTCTTTAAATGTACTGAACTCAGTTTCTCAAGTATGTTTAATATCGTGGTCAAGATTATTGAATGTTCTGCAAAGATGGTTCTGAAAAAGGAAAAAGAGAAACTTTTCATGTAAACTTGAGAAATGTTACCATTTCCCATTTCATTTTTTTCTGAGATGATTTCATCCTCAATTTCATACATTGCTCTTGAAAGTCAAATAGCATATAAGGCAATATTATTATTAACATATACCTCTTGACAAATAAGTATATATATATGTTTTAAGACAAAATGTTTTTGTCTTGATAATAACATTTCACATCTCTAATAATACAGGTATTTAATATGAAAAAGATACCCATATTAGTTTCCTGTTACTATAACATATTGCCATATATTTACAGGATTAAAATAGCATGAGTTTATTATTTTACTTTTCTGGAGGTCAGAAGTCCAAAAATGGATCCTACAGGACTAACACCAAGGTGTTGAGAGGGATGTGTTCACTCTGGGGACTCTAGAGAACATCCATTGCTTGTCTTTCCCAGCTTCTAGAAACTTATTAGCTCATGACCCCTTCCAGCAATGGCATCCCTCTATCTTCTGCTTTTAATTGTCACATCTCCTTTTCTGCCTCTGACATCTTGCTCTGATAAAAACACTTCTGATTTCATTGGGCCTACTCAGAAATTCCAAGATAATCTTCCCATCCTTAACTTAATGACATCTGCAAAGCGCCACGTATGGTAACATAGTCGCAAATTTTAGGGATTAGGACGTGGAAATCTTAGAAGAGGAGTGTTACTTTGCCTACCACAACACTCTGCCCTACTATTTTCTTTTTATTATGTGTGCTGCCATGTAGTACTTGAAGACAGATTTAGTTGAGTGGAGCCCATATTAAAGGAGACAATATGGAAACATAAAATATGGTGATGAAGAAAATTAATGTATAAATACTCAATTAAGGTTTTTTTAAAAAATTTCTTGTATGAAAAACGTTATTATTCTAGAAAAGGTACCATCTCACACTGGTACACTGCAACCCTAAAATCTCTTAAAGCCATTATAAAAGTACCTTGCCGACACTTAACACCTGGAAAAAAGTTCTTAAAACATTGGCATGAGACGTGTTAACAAAGAACCAAAATAATTTAGTGGGCAGCTTCGTGTTATTTGAGAAATGTGCAATTGTGCTCTGAGCTGTTAATTATCAATATTGCCAGAGCTACTGTGTTAATAAAAATCAACAATGTGAGATATGCACTATTATGTACACAGATGAAGAAACTGAGGTTTTAGAAAAGCAAGAGCATTTACCCATTATTACACAAATGACTGGCATTCCAACTCAGGTCTGCTTACACCCCTATGATGAAACTCTTACCACGTAATTGTCATCATAAAAACGTACTGATATTTCTGAACTGTCAAGTAACTATAGTTTTCACTTATCTTTCACAATACCCCTGGTAAATTTACATCATATTTTCCATCTTTTAGAGTAGGAACTTAGGTGTAGCAACTGTATATCAATCACCCTTCTATTTTTTAACTTTCTGAGCAGTGGAATATAATGTATGAAAACAATGAACTAAACTTCAAGTCAGATGCTAATAACAAAACGTAATTTTTGGTTAAATCTATGGTAGATATTTTGATTTTTTTTTAATTTCAAAATTGGTTTCTTGTTTTCAAAAAAAGCCACTGGTTTTGGAGGAAGAGCAAATTATATTTGGGTCTGTATTTTGCAACTTACTCTCTATGTGGAAAATAAGTAATTTCCCAGAGTCTTAGATTCCTTATCTTTAAAATGGAGAAAATAATACTGGTCTCATGGGTTTATTATACAGTCTCAAAAAAACTGAATTTCTTGTCTACTGAAGTATTATTTTTACAACATTCTCAAAAGGTAGAATTCTCCCCTTTTCCTTGATTATTTTGCTATTTATAAAGATATTCTGAAGCCTTTGGGGTTGGAGATGGAGAAAAGTTGCTTTTTCTCTTAGTGTTGAGTAAGTAAATAGTTTCCCAAATGCTGGGGATTTTGTTGTTTGCTTTGAGCAGGGCTGGTCATTATTCCATTATATTAATAATGAATCTTGAACATCTTCACAATGAACAAATTGCAGTGGGATTTGTTTGAAATTTTCAAGTTGGCCACAGTTCTTTGCACTCTTTCTTTCTGCCTTCCAAGAGATGTCAAATACTTGCTGTGAATAAAAAGCCAAGATGTCTCTGATTAGTTGAGCCCAATACTATGCAGAACATAAAAAAAAAAAAGCAATAAATAACTTTGGAAAAATGCTGCTTTTTTGAGATAGGGCAGTTTCATGTTTCAACAAATCCAACCTGGAATGACAAAGGTCCCTTCTGACACCCCAAACCAGCAGCAACTTGATTCCACCGAGGTCCAACTCTGACTGAGCTTCAAGACAGGCAATACACCATACACAAGAGTAATTTTAGAAACATTGCATTGACTTTCCAAACCCTTCTAGGCACATTTACTTCATCTCCCATTTGCTGGGTTTAGAGAACCAATTACTCCGTGGTGATGGTGAAGTCAAATCTGTAAACAGTTATTACATTTCAATTACAGCTGCACGAAACTCTATATATTTGGTTTGCAGGAAATTAATGCAAATCTTTTTTGATGTTTTGATTCACAAGGGGTCCCACCTCACACATTTGGCTCTCAGTAAAGCACTCAGAACCATTCAAACATCAAAGACTATTCTCCCAGCATAAAGCATTTGGCCCGGGGTTAAATTCTCTTAAAGTATTGATCTAAATTCAAATTCTCAAGTCTTCAAGTAACATCAGAAATTTTGCCAAGAGAAGTCAACTTGGACTGGCTTTTTAGTATAAAAGAAAATTTATGATAAATCTTTCATTATAAAACATATACTTGGTCACATTCATGGTCTTGGTTGAATGCTCATAAATTATTAAAACACAAGCAAGAGTTTTTCATTATTAATAACAGGAATGACAGTGAGGAGGAAGAATGAGAAGAAGGAAACTAACATTTATTAAGTGCTTACTACGTTCCAGTTACTTTTCTTGGATTATTTTATTAAATTCTCACATTAACACTGTGAATAATGTACCAGCATTCTCCAAATGAGAACATTCGGATTCAGATTAAGAAACTTGCTTAGATCACATAGGTGGGTGGTGTTGCTGCGAATGAACCTAGATCTCTCTGCTTCCAAAATCCATGATGATTCTTCTGTTTCCCACTGCATAGAAACTTGGAGAATATGGTAAATGTTCATAACTACAGTTGACTCTTGACCAAAATGAGTTTGAACTGCACTGATCCAATTATACATGAATTTTCTTCTGCCTCTGCCACCTCTAAGACAGCAAGACCAGCCCTTCCTCTCCCTCCTCCTCTTCAGCCTACTCAATATCAAGACCACAAGAATAAAGACCTTTATGATGATTCGCTTCCACTTAATGACTAGTAAATATATTTTCTTTCCTGTATGATCTTCTTAATAACATTTTCTTTTCTCTGCTTACTTCATTGTAAGAACATAGCACATGACACATATACTTGTATATAACATGAGTTAATACCTATTTACATTTTCAGTAAGGCTTGTGGTCCAAAGTAGGCTACTAGTAGTTAAGTTTTGGGGAAGTCAAAAGTTATACATGGATTTTCAACTGTGCAGGGCTCAGTGCTCGTAACCCCCAGGTTGTTTAAGGGACAGCTGTATCGCATCATTCTCTTTTTCTTTTCTGTTGCCTATTGTTTCTCACAGTGGCCTTTCAGAACAACTAGATTGGCCTGTCTACTCTTTGTTCTAGTACCTCTGAGTTTCTTTAAAATTTTGATGTTACTTCAGAAAAAAATGCAGGCAGCAAAAGTCAAATGATAAAGGGATTATTCTCCCCACTCCCAAGATGTGTTGCATATGGTGAGGGTGGGACGCAGGGAGGGGGAGCCAACACGCAGGCAGAATTGATTGAGGAGGACTTCGCACTTCTATCAGTTACCATGAAAAATAACATATGGACTGAACATTTATACCAAGGAACAGATTTGTTTCTAGTTACTCTCCAGCAGTTGAAAGAGAAAGAAAGAAAAAAACATTTTAACAGCCATCTGAAAATACTCACCAAATGAGAGAAATAAGGTTGATCTTTTTTCAGACTGTAGAATTAATATTTTTTAAAAATTTGAGTCATAATGATTCCATTTAAATGTATTGACTGAGCTACTATTACCATGAATCTACTTCTCTGCCAGGAATCATGTGCTGCCTGTCCTCAAATGCTTAAGTTCTTTTTTTTTTTTTTTTTTTTGGAGAATATCTGCTCTAACTTATTGTTCTCGTTTTTGTTTTTATTTTTTTACTGTTTTCACATTATTTCCTTTCATCTGTTTTCATCATTATCTTATGTTTTGTCAGCCTTTTCAATATCATGAAGAAGACACCCTCAACATTTATGTCAGTAAATGGGGACACTTTCCTGTACCTTATCATTTTGTTTATAATCAATCATTTGCTTCATGTCACACCAGTTATTGGTTTGAGTCTGGAAAGATTCATAACTTTTGGCATTGTAAAATTCCTCAGGCTCAGAAAAAAAGGTATTGTCAGGAAAGCAAAATTAAAAAGTTAAGTTTAAAATTGTTTCTACCCTTCAGGCTTCTGACATATAAGAGTATTAACAACATATGTCTAGGTTAGATTTTAAACCACATGAGAGTTAAGTAGGATGAGTTTTTTCTAAACATTGTGGGTTTTGAAAATAGAAAGCAAAAAAAAACAATGAGAGAGAAAGCCTATAATTGCCTTCAAAAAAATACACACACGAACCTTCCTCATGCACCCAGGCAAAGCAATCTTATAAACAGGCCTTCCTTTCATGTTAGCCGTCACTTCTTTCAAAGCCAAGTCGAACATTCTTCACCTTCAAGAAGCAGTCTCTATCAAACTCCTCCCTTCTCCCCATTAAGACCCTCTCCTTTTTCTAATCATTATCAGTGTATGTACATGAGGTTCTATTTTGCTTTGCAACTCCTTTTTTTTTTTTTTTTAAATAGCTATTTATCTGACCTTCTAAAACAAAGAACGAAATTTATTATGGAAATTCTTTTCAGTGAGGGCTGGTCATAGGAAAGGAAACTGTAAAATTTAGACCTCATAGTCTGAAAAGACAAATGCTCATCAAAACATAAAGAAGATTTAGAATGAATGTGAAATTATCATCAAACCCTGTTGTTAAGAAAAATAAAGGAAGTATTCATTTAAATTGCAGTAATAAGGGGAGATAAAAATTACATTTTTAAGATACAAATAAATTTAGAGTTGGATGATCCAATATGGATTTTCAAGTGCTGGTGGATATTTTGGAAACATTCCTTTTCTTGAGATGGATTTTTTCCCCAGGTATCCCAGCATCCCCATGAAGGCCCAATTTGTATACCTTACACCTCCCTAAGATTGGGTCAAGGCTCTGATACACTGAGGTTATATTTCTATGTGAAGTCTTAGAAAGACGACTCTGTTTGCTAAAGCCTCAGATTTTCCCCAGACTCATTTAATCTTCTATCATGCAAATCACACATAGACATTCCAAACCTCACATGTCCAAAATTGAACCACTTATCTTCCATCCCAAACCTCTTTCTATCACAATGGCAACTTCCTCTTCCCAGTTGTCTATGCTAAAATGTTGAGAGTCCTGATTGACAACTCTATTTCTCTCATACCATTTATCCAATGGCTTAGAAAATCTTCTTGGCTCAAGTTGTAAATGTCTGTAATATCTTACAACATTTCCCCACCTCCAGACTTATGATACAGTTCTAAGCCACCCCTGAATCTCATTGAGATACGTTCTAACTGTTCTCCCAGCTTCCTCCATTCTGTTCCCATTCAGCAGGCAGAGTGGCCCCTTTGAAATGCAAGTTACATCAGGTTATTCCTCTGAATGTAACATTCTTCCCACTGAGAGGAAAAGCCAAGGCCCTTATAATGGCCTAAAAAATTCTACATGGTCTGTGCTCCCATCACGTAACTCTCCAATCTTTGTTGTCTCATTTGGCTCGTGTCACACTGGCCTTCTATTTGTTCTTCAAATACAACATGTGCAGTCCTGGCTGGCAGCCTTTGAACTGGCTTTTCTCCCTGTCTGTGATGTGCTTCACCCATAGTGCATGTAGGCCCCCCCACATCTCCTATGTATATTTGATCAATTGTCACTTTATCAGAAGGCCTATCACCACAACCCTATTGAAAATTATAATCGCTCTCTCTTCTCATCTTCTTCCTTGGTTTATGTTTCTACATCACCTTCTAATAAACCATAAAATTTACTTATTGTATTGTATTTTTTGTTTGTTTTCCTTCCACATCAGATAAGAAGCTCTTCAAAAATAGGACTCTCACCTATTTTGCTCACCACTGTATCCCAGCATCTAGAATTGAGCCTGCTATTAAATACATACTAGTAATAAGTATTCATTGAGATGGTGAATGAAGAATTGCAATGTCATACACTTGGTAAAGAAAATCTCTTGGTGTGCCTCATTCCAAATATCAAAATCCTGACAAAAACAAAAATTTAAGCTAAAACAATATCAAAGGCCACAGTAGTTCTACTACTTAGACTCAACTTATTAAATATATACCTAGTTAAATATTGCCACGATGGAGTTAACATACAGAAAGGATGGAAAATGCAAAGAAAAGCAAGGAAGGAAAGACAGAAAGAGGAACATTGAAAGGGAAACAGTCAATACCTATTTAAATTGGTTTGAAGAAAACCTCATATGATTTAGAGTCCAGTGACCTGATTTCCAGTCTTCCTCCCTGTGTATAACATATAATTGGACTCTTTATTACTTTCTCTGTAAAATGAGGCTAATAAAACCTACCTCCATAGAGCTGCTGTGAGAATATAATGAAATGAGGGATAATAAATGCCTAACATAGTGCCTGACATACAGAAGACACTCAAGAATAAAAGTTGTACCTAGTTTAATATATGTGCTTATGTTTCCTAGCTCTGTTTGCAGAGAGGGCCTAGAAGCAGTGATGTTCCAGGGCCAATAAACACAACTAATGCTCAGATCTTGGTTTCCAAATATCATTCTCTAATAAAAAGAACCAGGACTCCTTGAAGAAAAAATACTGATTCTAGGACTGGGGCAAAAAAAACAAACAAAAAAAAAATTCAAGATAAGCCTAGATTATTTTGTGATGCCAGAAAGTAAGAAAGTACTACAAGAAAAAAAAAAAATAGGAAGACAGGTGGGTGGGGAGGGGTCATACTAAAAGAAAATAGGCAACAACTTGAAAGACAGGTTGCTGAAACAACATGAACGTTAACATAAATAATGATAGTATTATAGTGCAACCTAAAATATAAAATACATACTCATGAGCCCATGTTGATATGAGTAAATGATTGAATGAGCGACTCAATAGAGGAGAAGGGAGAGAGCTTCCTAACAGAACAATTCCAACGAAAAAATGTAGAAGGAAGGAAGCGACAAGAAAGTCACTGTTAGAATACCACAACAAGATCTACTGATGGATGTTAAAATTAGTGGCTAGGCCTTTAAGGAGAAACAGAATATTTGCATGGCCTCAAAGTATCTCACTCAAAATGTTTAAGTACTATAATGGTTTTTACTTATGTCTACAAAATCTTTGAAACTCCTCCTTCCAGGAGCTAGAGCTTGATTTCTCTCCCATTTGAGTAAGACTGGATTTAGTAACTCATTTTATGAATAAAATTTGGAAAATTTGGAAAAAACAGTAACTTTAATAATGGAGAAATCTGTGAGATAGCACCTTAACAAAATAATCATGGTTAAGTAATAACCACTAATAATAATACCATCATGAGAAGGGCACATCACCTCTATGATATGGTTTCCATATCCTTAGTCCAAAGTCCATACCCTTAGTCTAATCAGGAGAAAACATCACCAAAACCTAAACTGAGGGACATTCTACAAACTACCTAACCAGTGCTCTTTATGAGAGTCAAGATTATGAATAACAAGAAAAGTCTGAAAAATAGTCACAGATCAGAGGAAACTATGGCAATACAGTGAATAAATGCAATGTGGTGTTCTGGACTGGAATCTAGAACAGAAAAGGGATATTAATAGAAACAATGGAGAAATCCAAATAAAGCCTATAGTTTAGCATATCATATTATACTGAGGTTAATTTCTTAGTTCTGACAACTGTATGGTTATGAAAGATGCAACAGTAGGGAAAGCTGGTTGAAGAGATAATTCTTTTTACTATCTTTGCAAATCTTATTTAAAGTTAATTTCAGTTAGTTAAAAAGTCAAAAAACCGAAAATTATGATTAAATGAGATAATATCTTTGAAAATATTTATAAATTGCATAAGGCTTTCATTATAAATTAGGCAGTATTATGTAAACAATAACGCAAAGCAGTGCTTTATAAAGTAATAGTGTTCTTGGAGTAACCAGCAACTGTGTGATTTGAATTGACCAGCCTATTTGGCCAGATTAAACAAATATCCCAAATGTAGACACAGCGTAAGTTTAAGTGAAGACAGGCATGCAGCCAGCTTCCAAGATGGCTGTGTATGGTCCTCAACTCTTCATCTTTATGCGCTGGCAGAGTTTTCTCCTACACTGAATAGGGGCCAACCTAGATAACTGATAGAATAGTGAGGAAATGGCTTCTTTACTGTTGTGTGACTTCCAAGGGTAGATCATTAAAGACACTGATTTCCACCTTACTGTCCTGGATCGATCATCTTTGAGGAAGTCAGCCACCATATTGTGAGGACATATAAACAGTGCACGGAGGGGCCCATGTGGGGAGAAACTGAAGCCTTCTGCCAACTACCAGCACCACGTGAGTAGCCTTCTTGGAAGCACATTGTCCAGGCCCAGCCAAGGTGTGAGATGATGCAGCCGCAGCTACATCTTGACTGTAACCTCATGAGAGATACTAAGCCAGGAACATCTGGCTAAACCACATTTGAATTCTTGACTCACAGAAACTATAAAACAATAAATGCTTATTGTTTTAAGCCACTAAGCTATGGAGTAATTGTTATGTACCAATAGATAACTAATACAATAGTTTTTTGAAAAGTAAGCAACAAACATTTTTCTAGGAAACCAGGGCCTAAAGCCAATAATTTAAAAATAGACAAAAGCAGATGACATTCTGGCATGAGCTTGACAAGAAATGTGGCACACTCTTTGTTTTATTTCTTTCCTATTATCCCATTGTTTCGTTTTTATGATAATCCAAGTTTATGTATATTTAGAAAGTAGGTTTTTGCTACTTTTCTGATGCAGTGATACGCCACGTAACAGAAGGAAGTGTGGTAAACTAAACAGAGGAGATTAGAGTCAATGCCATTTGAATACACCAAAGACACCTTTGATAGAACATGCCAGTAGCAGGCGGGATTAGCACTTGAAGGATATGTTTCTCTCTGCAGGAGATCTTTTTGTTGCTGTTGTTTTGTTTGGTTGTTGTTTGTGATGGTTAAAATCACAAACAACAATCACAGGTGTCCCTTTCTGGAAATATTATTCAGAAACCACAAACTTGAGTTTCTGCACTTAGAATTTGAGTGGAAAAAGTATAGGGTTAGGATTTAAGATCCTGGCTGCTGTTTTACCACCTCTAGACATGTGGTTTGAGGGAGTTTAAAATTCTTCTATCCGAAGTGCTTTCACTGGTAAAATGAGAGTGTATAAAATCAATGTTAAGTTTTGTGGAGTTTTCTAAGGTCTTCAAACTTCAAACTTTAGAAAATTAAAAGTATCATATACGCTACTTATTTTGAATGAAATAATTTAGCCTCACTGGCTCCCTTAATTCAGATAAAAGATGCAAGTGTTCCAGAATAATTATTTACTGGACACAGTTCCCAGGGAAACAGGCATAACCACAGAGTTACCAAACATGCAAATATCATAAACCTCTATTTGGTAGCTGCAAAAACCAAACCTTTGTCTCACTGAACAGCCACTGTTTTGTGATGCTGAGGTTCTACATTTCATCTTACATAATTCTTCCTGAATTGATATTTTAAAATTGAGAAGCATTTCAGTGTGCTGCACAGCCCCGCTCTATTGGCCCAGGCCAACACTAATGACACATTTTAATAGAAAAATGGGCAATTGGGCACCTAAACTTTACCCTGCCATGGATCATTTTTGGCAGCTGTGCTTTTTATTCATCAGTCTGATTGAAACTCCTTTCCTGACAGAAGCAATGATACTCTTCTTTGTTCAGGATTTCCATAAAAGGCTAAATGGAAGTCTTTGCAGACAGACTGGCGTGCCTGAATAAATTTATTTTCCTAGGCTTCCAGCCATAACAGTGAGCAAACAAATACCTCTTACCTACATCTTTATGTACACCATAGGATAGCAAATTTATAAGATTAAATAACTCTCATTTGCTTTGACTTCTTTCTTCTCTGTTTTAAATCATTGCCCGAACTTGCATTTTTAAATCGTACCCTTATAATTCTTAACCTTTAGCCCTGGGCTATTTGAGCACTATGTGGCTGTGTGTTTGTTTTTCTCTGTGTGTGTACACATACATTGCCTATGATGTTGGGGGAGGAGGACCTGGATTTCTTTTTAATCCTCTTTCTTTATAGAGAACAGACCTCAAAGGGTTTCCTTTCCTAGCTTCTTAACTTCTCTTCCAAGCATAATGATTTTAGACAGACTAAACAACTGACCAGTGATCCATCATGTTTTTAATCATTTACAGTCTGATTCCTGCACAGTAGTGCTTGATATTTGGTTTTGAAGAATGCTTTCCTGGGGAACAGATTCAATTCAGCATTTCTGAGCAATAAATTACCTGTGTTTGGGGGCCCTCGACAGCCTGTATTATTTTGCCCTTGTTGAAAATAATGGACAATTTGGAACAATGCTCCCTTTTGAATTAAAATATAAAAGGTAAGACTTTTAGAGTTCAAGATGATAAGTGGGCCCTGAACAAACAGATTGTACCCAAATTTGCCCGAGAGAGGAAAGATTTTGGGACGTGGGGTGAGACAGTGAAGACACAGGAGAGAGGAGGCAGAAACATAAGCATTTGTACAAACACATTACTTGTTTTTTCATAGTCAGCAAAATCATTTTGTATCCTGCGCTGTCCCAGATGCTCAGTCAGCTATATAGTTACAGTTATATTAACAGGAGGCAGAACAGAGCTATGTGCAACACTTATGATCATCTTGAATCATCCAGAAGAAATCTGTGGTCTCCTATCTAGCTGGTGAGCTGACCTCTATCTATCTCCAACTGGGAGGTTGGTCTGAGCACGCTGCAACTGTTGGCCCTATGGATCGATCACGAGAGAAACTGATTTTTAGCTGAAAATGCATCTGTTTGCACATTGGTATGAATTGATCATCACAGATTAAATTGTAACACTATCTATCATTTAAATACTTATAAAAGGAATAAACCTTTATTTTCATATGTGAGCATGGATGCACATACATAGTTCTCAGAATGGAAAATAATCTCAAAGTGGGATGTGAATTAGAAATGGCAATCTTGTGCCATATACATAGTGTTTTAAATAGTGATTAGGTTTCCAGGTTGAACAAAAGTGAGCTGAACTCACTTAGTTAAACTTTAATTCTGTTAAACTAAAGATTTAAGTTTAAAATAAGGTTAAGAAACTGTCCAAGAGGCAATATAGTACAAGTGTTAAGAATCAGAGATACTTTTGAGTCCTGGCTCCCTCAGTCACTGGGGGTATTACTTTGGGAAAGTTTTGTGTCCTCTCCAAACCCCAGTTTCCTAGACTGTAAACTACAGGGGTTAGCAAGCTATGGCGCATGGGCCAAATCTGCCTTTCCAACTGTTTTGGTATGGCTTGTAAGCCAAGAATGATTTTTCATTTCTAAGTGTTAAAAAAAATCAAAGAATAATGTTTTGTGACATGTGAACATTGTATGAAATTTAAATTTCATGATGAATAAATAAAGTTTTATTGGAATACGGCCATGCTCATCTGTTTGTATACTGTCTCTGTCTGCTTTTTATGCTGCTTCCATGCCACAACAGCAGAAAGTTATGATAGAGACCATAAGGCCCACGGAGCCGAAGATTTTTAACCTGCGACATTTTACAGAAAAACGTTTGTCTATCCCTGTTGTGTATTTACCTGGTAGCATCGTCATGAGGATTGAATGTTATCTAAAGTGGTTGGTATGGGGAATTGCCATGAGGAAGCACTGAGATTATGCTACCCGTGAAAACGAATGTGTAGCTGTGTGGGGAGCAGACTTCACAAAGACAGAAAAAAAAAAAAGAGACAAAACTGAAAAATAATCCCAAAATACTAGCATTTTCCTTCTATTTATTAATATATAAGAGTGCATGATGGTGTCAGAGGGTATTTACAGAAAAATGAAAATGTCCCAATTAAGTCCATCTATTCTAACCTGCCAGCTGGATCATAATTCCCAGTAACAAACTCAGCATCCATTTTAATAAAGAGGTAAAATTTTGTCATAGGCAGTATCTTCTTGCTAGTTAATATTACTCTTTGTCTCATTGAATATTTCATTATGAAAATCTCTATTTAAATAAATAGAAGCACATCAATGAATCTAATAATGAAAAAAATGCATTCTAAAGACAGGATTTTATGGTCAAATATTCCTTTTTTAAAGTAAGGTCTGTGGTCTCTTATCTAGCTGGTGATGACTCTACATGATGATGAAATATAAGAATACCTTCCACAATGGAGGTTCTTTCCCTCTGTTCTTAACACTAATGAAAGCTACCCTACATTGAGTGTTTCCTCTGTTAAGTGCTATGTAGAAAGTGATTTTAAATTTTTCCAGTAGACTGAAATAAATAGGAAACTGGCACTACGAATGGTTAATTCCCCTGATATAGAAATCTCATACAGACATAGGCCAAGGGAGAGCACTGTGGAGCCTTTTGGAATGCATCCCACTGTTGACCACTCTGGCGGGGCCGCAAGGGGCTATGATCAAGCTAGCAACTCATCTCTAATGAAAACATTTGCTTTGCTTCTAAATGAGTTTCTATTGTAATTATAATCATTACTATTAAATCAATAACCACATCTATAGGGGTGAGAATATCACTACTAGTACTAATGCTCATTTATAGGGTTTATCCACAAATATTCATGGCCCATTGTGTAACAGACACTGGATTAGACCCTGGGTATATACAGTAGGAAACAAAACAGTGTATCCACCCCATGGATCTTACATTTTAATGAGCAGAGGCAAACAGAAATCAAATAAAAATAAACTAGGAAATATCAAGTGCAATGCTTGATTGTGTGATAAGGGAAGGGGAAGGAATACTTTTGATTTGGTGGTCAGAGAAGACTTCTCCAGGGGGTTCCTTTTAAGCCGAGATTTGAGTGACAAGGGCTCCACCATATAAATGTCTGGGAGAAGAGCAAGATAAGGAGAGGGAATGGCTGATGCGAAGGCCTTAAAAACAGAAGTGAGTTAGGTGTGTTCAAGGAAAGGAGAGCAGGTCGATGTGGCTAGAGGCTGGGGGAATAATGGGAAGAACTGGGATGCCAGCATGGGAGGTAGAAGAAGCATTATGTAGAATCTTGTAGGACATTTTTAAATGTGATAGAAAGCCAGGGGCGAATTTTAAGCAGAGGAGTCCCATTATCTGATTTGTACTCTTTAAAGATGTTCTACCTACTGAGTGAAGAATGGATTGGAGGAGTTCAAGAACACAGAGACACAAGAGTCTCCAGACACACTGTTGGATTCAATATGGAATGTTAGTCTTTTACATTGATGGTCCCCAATTGATCAGGTTTCCTAGCATTCACGCCCTTGTATGGTGTCCACCCTTTAAATCCTGGCAGTATCTTATGACTTAACTGAAAAGGAGGTGGCAGATGTAACGTTGTAGCAGTTGCAGTCCTAAGCCCTAAGGGGCCTGGTACTGTCCCTTTCTGCACTCTAGGGATCCTCCTTATATAAGAAGGAGAGGTCATCTGGAGAACCCCATAGAGAGGGAGGGAGTAGACGGAGTGATAGAGAGAGAGAAGCCTTCCCATCATCCTAATCGTACCCCTACGTGTCTCTCAGTGGGGTGGAGTCATACACGCACCTATGAACAAGACTATCAGAATAACCTTAAAGATGAGATCATTCTTGCCTATAGAACTTTGAACAAACAAAATGATTGCTGGTTTAAGCCATTAGGTATTGAGGTGGTTTGTGGTGTAGTAAGAGATTACCAAAAAATATATATAGAGAGAAAATAAAAATGTCACCTCAATGTCAGGTGCTAAAATATAAACCTAAAATAAGTGAAATTTATTTGCTTTGAAATTAGGTGATTCTTCCATAATTCTTTCACTTTTCAGACCATAGTGGTGGCTAGAAATGCAGTGAAAAAGTTGCCACTGGGGGCTGGAGATAAGAGGCTGTGAATTGTGTCCTGGTAGAATCATTAGTGCAACTGCCACCTTCAGTAACTTGAAAGAAAAAAAAAATGGCCCTAAGTAACTTGGGGATATAGCCAAGGAGATTCCTCAGAAGAATGTTAAAAGTACCATCTGGGTTCATTAAGCTGCTTGTAGTAATAATAATGTATGGGAAAAGCAAGATGAGCTGAAAAAGGAACGTTCCATTCTCAAGCAGAATTTAAAAAAAAAAAAAAATAAGAAAACCAGGACTTGGTAGGTTGAAAATTAAAATTGTTTCTCAGCTCAGTCTTTCCTGAAAAAGACTATAAAAGTAATAAATAGTCTCAGGGCAAAGATCAAAGTTAAGACTCTGCCAATAAAATATGGCCTCAAGATAAAGGTCATTTCAAAGAAGACTGTAAGACCCCTTGTGTGACTTCGAAGAGATTTAAGATTATATCTCGGAGACCCTCTTATCTAGATAAAGGGTTTTAAGAATCTTAAAGGTCTTGTCCAAAAGATCCTCATTTATGCCCAGCCCAGAGAGAGGCCTGTTTCAAAGAATTTTGTGGGTGTGGCTTTGTCTAATGGAGTCAACTACAATAACAGTTTATAAGAAACTCAGAAAGCTTTTAAGAGAGTTACAATTATCGAAGCATCTCCAGCTTTGACTGAACTGGACAGATACCATTTACCCAGAAAACAGGGGGCTTCCAAAATTTTATGAGCAGGAAGCAGACTGAGAAAAATACTCACCTGCAAACATGAGCCATTTCTAAATAAAAGGAGGATGACTTACCAAGAGATATAGAAAGCCTCTTGCAGACAATAGAACTGAGCCCTAATCAAGGTTGCAAAACAGGTTCTCAGTTTGATTTCATAACCGTTACTGACCAGTGGCTTCTATGCATCTCTCATTTGCCTGGTTTTTTAATTACAATTGTCCAATCACATGGTGTTGTGAACAGGGTGCACTGGACCTGGGGGGGGGATGTTAAATAACTTGTCTCCTAGCTCACAAGCCTTCAAATCAAGAGAAACCATTCTCAAAAAGCTGTGACTGAGGATTTTTTTCTAAAGCCTTCTCCTACCCCATTCTACCTCAAACAAATTTAGATTATGAAATATTCTGGACTTGAGCCTAAACTTGATCCCATAATGGGATAAGATTTTGGGAGTCTTAGGAAAAGTATAAATGATTCTTATATGTGGGAGAATTGTCAATCACTAGGAACCAGAATTTTTTAAAAATTCTTCCTCCTTCCTCTCTCCTGAACTTCTGGCAACCATTGATCTTTTTTTACTATCCTATAGTTTTGACTTTTTCAGATACCAGAGAGTTGGAATCATATAGTATGTAGCCCTATCAGAATGATTTCTGTCACTGAACAATATGCACTTAAGTTTCCTTCAAGTCTCCTTATGGCTTGATAACTTATTTCTTTTTATTGCTGAATAGTATTCTGTTGTATGGGTGTAGCACAGTTTATTTATCCATTCACCTTTGAAGGATATCTTGGTTGCTTCCAGTTTTTTGGCAATTATGAATAAAGCTCTTCTAAGCATTCATGTGCAAGTTTTTGTAAGGACAAAAGTTTTTAACCCATTTGAGAAAATACCTAGCAGCACAATTGCTGGATCATATGATAGCTTTGTAAGAAACTGCCAAACTGTCTTCCAAAGTGGCTGCATCATTTTGTGTTCCTACCAGCAATGAATAAGAATCCATGTTACTCCACATCCTCATCAGCATTTGGTATTGTCAGTTTTGTTTTTGTTTTTGTTAATTCTTTGTGATGTTCTGCACAGACAATCATGTCATCTGTGGAGAAAGACAGTGTTATTTTTTCCTTCTCAATCTTTAGAAATTTTATATACTTTTCTTGTCTTATTGCATAATCCAGGACTTATACCATAATGTTTAATAGTAGTGGTGAGAGGGGCATCCTTGCCTTGTTTCCCATATTAGGGGGAAAGCATCTAGCTTCTCACCATGAAGCATAACATTGGGTGTAGATGTTTTGTTAAAGTTCTATATCAAGTCAAGGAAGCCTGCCTCCATACCTAGTTTTTTGAGAGTTTTGTTTTGTTTTAAATCATAAATGGGCAATGTTACATGTTTTTCTGTATCTATTGATGTGATTATGGGACTTTTCTCCTTTAGCCTATTGATATAATGGATTACATTAATTGATTTTCAAATGTTGAACCAGCCTTGAATATCTGGAGAAAATCCCACTTGATTACATTGTGTAATTCTTTTTATATATTGTTGGATTTGAGTTGCTGGTCTTTTGTTGAGGATTTTTGCATCCATGTTCATGAGAGAGTTTGGTTTCTAGTTTTACTTTTTTATAATCTCATTTTCTGGTTTTGGAGGGTCCAGAATTTTATCACCATTTCTTCCTCAATTTCTGGCTTTGAGTATTCCTCTTCAGAAGTCTAATTTGATCCTAAATTCTTTTTTTATATGTGAATTTTTAAATTTTGTTATTTGAAAATTTTTTCAGCTGTTCACTATTGTCAGTTTGTTAAATTATCACACTAATGAGTCTTAGTGTGATGAGCCAGACCTTTGCTAGGCTCTTTATTTGAAAACTTGGATGCATAAATTTTGGACCTTTTCATTTGTTATTTGTTTACTAATTTCCTCCTTTCTCTTATCTTTTTTAACCCTTTTTGGCCAGTGTTTGAACCTCCTGGACTGATCTATTATGCTTACCTTTTTATGCCTATAATAATTTCCATTTCACTTTCTTCTACTGTATATGAGGATATCTTAGTTTTATTATCTAGCTCTTCCAATAAATCTTTCATTTCATTTAATATTTCTAGTTTTCAAGAACTCTATCTGGCTAAGCTGACAGTTTCATTTTTATAGTATCCTATTGAATGCAATGATGTCTCATTTATCTGAGACTATAAATGATAATTTTAATTTTGGGTTTCATCTGCTGTCTGCATTAACTGTTTTCTATGAGTTCCTTTTTTTCTCTTCAATCTTTGGTGTTTTTATTTTGGGCAGGGCTTTCTTCAATAGCCAATGATTGCTATTGTTCATTCATTTTTTAAGTTAAGTCATTAAAGCCTGAACAGAAGCTCTGTATGAGGAGATGGAGCCTTCCAACTGAGGGGCTTCTCCTTTTTGGTGATATATTGGGAACCCTTTCATTTCATATTGGGAATCCCACTCTCCTTACACCCAGGCTGCCCGTTTTACCCAGAGAAGAATCCGCTAATCTCCTGCTGACAATGCACACCAAGCAATAGCAGGGCTAGTGGCTGCACAGTTTGGTGTGTAGACTTTTACTTCTTAGTCCTCTGTGTTGAGTTTAACTCCTTTCTTGTGCCTTTGCTCTACCTCCTGTCCCTGAGCCCATAGCCTCTTGTTTTGATTCAGAAGAAATCTACAGTCTCTTCCCAGGCTTGGGATGACTGAGTCTGCTGGCTGTGCACACTAGGAGAGGAATATCTCACCATCTCTAAAGATACTTACCACAACCTTCCTGACTGCAACCCCACACCTTCCCCTGCTTTGTGCGATACCCACTTCAAGAGCCTTCCCAGAGTTCTGGAGAGGGAATTAAACACAGCTCTCCTTGCCTTTCTGTCCAGCCAGTGCTTTCAGGCAGCTTACTAATTTCTGCTAACTCCTCCATCCACTTTCCATTTACTGCAAATGGTTGCCATTTTCATCCACTATTGACTCCTCTTGCATTCTGTGTTTTGTGTGTGTGTGTGTGTGTGTGTGTGTGTGTATTCATCATTTTTTATTTCTTTACTTTCACTTTAATAAGGTTTTGGGAAGGAGCAGAAATGAAAAGCATGTATTCAACCTATGTTTAATCAGGAAGCTACTGAATTATTGCAAACACACAAAATAAACTTTCAAAGGATGTTTTGCTACCTTATTCTAGATAGATCAAGAACAGATTGTTACTAATCTAGACATGCAGTTAATTTAAGCAAACCCAAAATTTGATCTAAGCATTCACGTTATTCAACACCATAATTCCTAAACTGTGTAATTCATGTAATTCTCACTCCCTAAAAATGCTATAATCACTATAAGAAAAATGTTTTCCTAATTGAAACACTGGCAATTTTTTTCCTTTTCCTATAATACCACTTTTATGAGATCTTATGGAAGTCTCAGAGAGCTGAACTTAGGGATGTTGGAGCCAATACAAATCATAAAATAGGGAAATCCTTTTCGTCCTCAGCCTCCCCCTGAGTCTGTGTTTTCATTCAAGGAAAAAAGTAAGCACAAATAAACAACAAAGCGCCTCTTTAGTTTCTTGGGCATGCAATGGAAGTTTCTCAATATATTTTGTTTAATATTTAAACTCCTGTTTAACTTCTCTGCCCCCATTTTCCCTTTTGGGGATTCCCCACTGTGTGTAGTGCCCACCTTCCGACTGCAGGGTCACAGGAAAGATTATGCAGACTGTTCCCTATTCCGTTGTGGTCACTAGAATCTTGCTTCTGGGGCTTTGCATGGGAAGCTGCCCTCATATGCCTCTCAGGTGCAGCAGCTTGTGGACCAGATAAATTTTGCAGCATCACTTTGGATGTGGTTCCTAATGCTCAGCCCTCAGGTAGTCCCAGATCTTACCATTTTTCTACACTTGGCCTCACATTACCGTGAGCCCTCATAACAGCTCAGTAAATTTCACTTTAGCCGAAGATAGCCAGAGTTGATGTCTGTTCCTTGAAACTAAAGCTGATACAAAGGATGTATAAATGCATGGATGGAATAGTGTTGTCTATTTTTTGTTTTTAGGGAGAGGGCGTGGAACAGAGAGGAAAGTTGATAACTTATTTAAATGTGTGAGCTCTGGTTCTTTGTAATATTCTCTATCAAAGACTTTCCCCACCATCTCCCTCCCTTGCCTGCTCACTCCGACCTCAACCCTCTGACTTGCAGCCTAGTGACAAAACTGTGAAGGTTCCCAGCACTTTAGGCCTAAGGCGATTGCTTTGGTTGGCTTCATCCGAGGGATGACTCTGTCAACACCAGCAAGAACAGACAACAGTAAGAGGAGCATACAAGATGGTGGGGATGTGAACACCAAAGCAAAGAACAATATTCAGCTTAAAACAAGGTCACTCACCCTTGGTGTAAGATGGGGGTCCGGGGCAGGAGAATATCAAACCACAGATTTTTAAATGATCAAGAAACCAAATAGCGATTTTTTTTTTAAATCCTCTTTGGCAGAAGTCAGTGAAATATAAGTTTTGCAAAATGGAATAAAAAAATCAAGAGTCTAAGTTTTTTCCTTAAATCTGAGGCACTGTGGGAACAGAAAAGCCTGATTAAAATGAGCCGGTGTACCTGATACACACATTATTTATTAATTTCAGTGCATAGTGCTCAAAAAGGAGAAAAACAGAATTCAGATGAATACCCTTAAAAGCACTGTGAGCTTGGTTGTCTGGGTAGTGTTACCCATAAAGGGAAGCAGAGATAAGCAAATTCAATTTAGAAAATAATGGCCCATACTACGAGCTGGGATCTACATGACACGCTATTGATACAAAACACAGCAAAAGTCTGTCATAAAGCCTTCTGGAACTGGAACCTTTCAAAATGATAGAGTACTTGCTATTTTATTTTGGTGGCTTTTCCCCCCTGGTCTGTAAGCCTCGGTGAAAAATAACATACACCAAGAAACTGATTAAGGAAAAAATATTTCCAAGTAGATGTAACAGCTGCCTATGCTCTATTTGAGAAGATGAAAACATAACACCTGTGAAAGGAATAGGATAAGGTGTTTATGGAAGGAGGGAGCATAATCGGGTTTCCCTGGTTGCACCTTATTATTAATTGCACTAGGAAGGGCCTGTGGTCATTCACACAGAGGCTAGGCTGACATTTTCCCTACGTCATCCCATTCGCTTGGAAGTTATTTGTGGTTCTACTGATGGATATGAATAAAGTTAGCCAATTAAATCAATGCAGAAGATGCTTGAAAAATGTGCAGTTGGACTATGTGAGAATGAAAACTGAAGATCTATAACTTCCTGGGATTTATTTTGCTGAGCACAAGTTCAAATCATGGTCTCCACAAAGCTGGAGAGTCCAGGGAATCATTTGGTACATTTTTGTTGTTCTCTGCATATCTCTAAATAAACAGTAGCTCTTACCTTTCCATAAAATCAAAATTTTATTTCACCCCAGAAAAACAGCTGGATAGTAATTGCCTACATTTAAAGAATGTATTTGGGATGATGGAATTTCACTCTGGGATCCTTTGGGAATTATTCAAAGAGATAAATTATTATCCTATAGACTAGATGAAACAGAGGACAGATTGTGCACCAAATTTTAAGAGTATGCTTATGTTGGTCTGTCTTTAAATGTTGGCTCCTCTGGTCTACACAAAACGCATTTGATGGGGTGAGAGCACCAAAACATAGTCATCTGTCCTCCGTGGCAGCTTGAGTAAGAGCCCTGAGGGCTGCCAGCTAGGGGACCTGACACAGGCACTACGGCCATGCATTGAGACTTAGAGGAGCAGGTGCTCTTGTTTGCATGTTTGATTTGCAGGTTTGCTATGTCTCACATGAGGAGCATTTACTGAGCATGCTCCAACACTGAGCAGCTCCAAGTGGTTTGTTCTTTAATAGTGATTAATAATTTGTCGGAGCAATTGCAAGTAGGTCATGTTTAAAAGCAATAAAAAATATTCAGTCCTTTATTAGAAATGCTCCAGAAAAATAAAAGACAAAAACAGTGCATTTTGCTAGTCGTAGTGAAAGAAAGTAAAATAAAATTGTAATAGTTAATGCAATAATAGCTCACTTCTATGATGTGACGAATTATATTAAAGGTACTATTAGAAATAAGAAAGTAAGAAAAAGTGTGTTGTTTGAGAATTTAGAGCGTTTTCTGTAGGCTTAGTGTATGACCATTCAAAATGTCAAGGGGCTCCTACAGTGGAAATAAGACTTGCTAGGGAATTTTTCAGCTACTTATGGGATCAAATGGATATCAGGTACCTCCAGGCACTAGAGTCCACAGCCTTGACCTTGCCCCCCAGGCCCTCAGCTGGCATTCCAGCCTTTCACCCTGAGCTGGCTATTTCCTATCTCTGAGCTTCATTGCTTCATCAGTAACTCCGAATTCAAAATCCATCTACCTTTAAGGGTGTTCAGAGCATTCACACATTGATTGCCATGTGAGTTATATTTAACTCAGGCTAGTTTTCAGCCTGGGGCCTCGTGAAGCAAAACCCTGCAGTTGGTTCGTGAAAATCCTACTTGTTGAAATTCTTATTGTTACAATTAATATTGACAATTTAATTCTAAAAACCTGGATTGTGTTGCATGTAACTCAAGTACAGAAGACAATAAAAAATAACAAATTAGAAAGGATTGTTTTGTTTTAGTAAAACACCATGGCCTCAGGGGAAAAATTTTTTTTTCTAGTGTGGCAGTCAATGTGTTAAAGAGAAAATAATATCCAAGACACTTCTTTGTGATCTCTGTTACCATAAAAAATAATAAACTATTATTACCTCATCATGAATCTATATGCTAATTCTTATTATTCCTATCTGTTCCCCGAAACAAATTTAGCAACAATGCCTCTTAGGCCAATTCCAGCTAGCTTAGTTCTAGTTATTCTTTCATATTCAATGCCAAAATACTGCTTTTATAAACAAAATTCTGTAATTCAAACTCTCCACTAATATTGTTGGGTTTTTTCTTCAATCACTCCTAAAGGAATTTGATCCTGTTTGTTGAAAGAGAGTGTCACATTTCTTCATTGCCTATGCTTGGTCTACTTTCCTGCCATCCTAGCTAATTCCTGAAAAGTGTTTTAGATTTCTTTTCATCTTTCTATGCCATTACAGCAGGCAAAATAATGGCCTCCCAAAGATGTCCATGTGCTAATTCCTGGAACCTGTGAATATGTTACTTTATGAGGAAAAAAAAATTTTCATTTGTAGATGAAAGTACATTGGGTTATCCAAATAGACCTATTATAATCACTAGTGTTCTAATAATGGAAGACAGGAGAGTTAGAGTCAGAAGAGGCAAGGAGACAAGAGAAGCAGAGGTCGGAGCAATGTGGGGCCAGAAGCCAGTGGACACCGGAAGCCTTTAGAACCTGGAAAAGGCAAGGAAATGGAGTCTCCCCTGGAATCTCCATAAGAAACACATCCATGCTGACCTCCAGAACAGATTGTGAATCAACTGGTGCTGCTTTAAGACACCCAGTGTGTCGTGATTTGTTACAATAGCAACAGGAAAACTACTACAGCTATTTCGTTTTGTTTTGTTTTTGTTTTGCTTCTTTGAGATAGGGTCTGGCTCTGTTGACCAGCCTAGAGGGCCGTGGCATCATCATAGTTCACTGTAGGCTCCAGTTCCTGGGTTCAAGTAGTCCTTCTGCCTCAGCCTCACAAGTAGGTGGGATTATAGGTGTGTGCCAGCACGCCTGGCTAAGTTTTTAATTTTTTTGTAGAGATGGGGGGTCTCTCTATTTGCTCAGGCTGGTCTTGAACTCCTGGCCTCAAGTGATCCTCCCACCTCATCCTCCCAAAGTGCTAGGATTACAGACTTGAGCCACCATGCCTAGCCTAACACAGCTATATTTATGGATCATTTTTTAATCTATCGGCAGGAAGGTATTGTTGTTGGTGGTATAGGTTTCATAATTGAGTCAAGAAACTAAAAAGTAAATGCTAGCATAGGAAGTTTACAAAACCAAAAGCAGCTATCACAGCTTCCCAATTTCTCACACAAGTTAATAACAATAGACAGGAACCTGGCAATTTTAGAGACTCAAAAGACCTGAGAAGTAATAAAATCAACACTCAAATTGTTGCTAAGATATTTATCAGCTGAGAAATTTGGGGAAGAGCATAAATTATGTCTAGATACCATAAACTCCAAGTTATTCAAAACTTTACTTTTTTTGTTTGCTTATATTTTCACTATAAAGGGATTCCATTTGTACGAGGCAGCCCATCTCATTTGCCTTTTCAACAATCCTGAAGTGTATATGGTTAGTATCACCCATCTTAATAGGGAAATTGAGGCTGAAACAGAGTAAGTAATTTATCTAGGTCACCCAGCTAATAAGTATTATATCCCCACTATAGCTTTGATTACAGCAAGTTGAAATTGTACTTTTTAAGCGTCAGTCTTTGCTTTTTGTTTTCATGAATCTTCTTTTCTATTTTTTGTCCCCAGCACCTAGCACAGTGACTGCTACCTAACAGACAATTTACTGTGTGAACAAATAAATGTCATTACTATTCCGTGGCTAACTCTTAGGTTGAGGAGTGACCAATTCATTTGGTCCTTGGGCCCCTGCTACACCATTTCATCTAATAATTATCAAACAACACTTTGACTTGCATGAGACCTGTGAAAATATAAAAAGGCCTTTGGTGAGATTATTTTTTAAATGAATCACTTAATATATAATAAAACATGTGGCTATCTAATTTAGAATGGGTTTCTGCAGGTCACTACTAAATTAAATAATAGAATAACAATCACTCCAAAAAGAAACAAACAGAAGTTCTTCAAGAATGTGCTAAGAAATTCACAGGAATTAAACATTTAATCAAAAACATTCAATAAAAGTAGAATTACTCCTGAAAGCCAGGCTGCATTTTTGGGAGATTAACTGGACAGATTCCACAAACATTTGTCTAAGCTATTATCTGGAAAATCACTTTCAACCCTAATACAATGAAAATATATTATCCATGTTAATAACAATGTCCCATCTGTTTAAGCACTTTACAACCCACTGAAAGCCATACCTGCAGAGAGCCTTATGGCTCTGAATTCAAAAACAGTTGACATGCAAGTTGAATGCATGTGGCTGTATAACCTGGTAAACAGGCCTTATGAACTTCCTTTTAAAGGACCTTAATGGCACTGTAAACCAACCTTTCAAAATAAACCACCCTGAATAAGCCAGGGACAAATTTTACAGGGTAACAGACTGACTGTTTGTAGCCAACGATAAGTGACTGCCCAGTTTTGAAGATATTTTAATGGAACTACTTCAAGATTGAAGGCTGTGTACTGTGAACACCAAAAGGGGAAGCAAACAGTACAACTCAAAATAAAGTCCATTTATAAGCCATGAGTGTTTAAGTGCTCAATAACTTTAGAAAATCTATCCACCTGTGTAATTTATCAAGGATTACAAAAACTCGAAGGTAAAAGTAAAAGTTCTAGGCCATTATTTCAGCTTTAAAATTACTTTAAGAAAGGCAGGTAGGCATTTCTTTCTTCACTGTATAGAAGGAATAGAACAGAAATATTCCAGTTTGGAAGGAAACTGGGAGTAAACCAACCCAGCAATATTCAAAGGATAAATTAACCAAATGATTAAGAATATTAATGAAGTGCAAGATATTGAATTACTCCTAGAATATGAAAACTATGATTCTCTTTCACAGAGAAAATGAGGGTCCATGTGTGGATATGAGACAGTCAGTAAAGGCAGCTAGATTTTTAAAATAATACTTCATTTTACAAAGTACTTTGACCATGGTATATGATTTTTACAACAACCATGTATAGTAGGTAAGTTTGGAATCATCTTCATGTTACAGATGAGAAAGCTAAGGCTCAGGGTGACTTTTTTATTGTCTAAAGTCACACAAATTATAAGAGATAAAATGGAGGCTTTGGGCTCTAAGCCAAGTGTACATTTTTCAATATTTGCCTCTTCCCCATCTCTACCACTCTATTATATTTATCAGTAGATATTTTAAAGAGATTATCTATGTATTATATTACATCAAAGAATTAAAGCCTTAATATTAAGGCTGTAAAGTCTAGAAACATCACATACACCAAATTCAAATTCATTCTAGCACCTTTTTAGATATGAAATGGTGTGTGCTGCGTTAGATGGCAATTCTCCTTGAGACAGAATCAAACTGTGGCCTGAGTAATTTTCCAAAGCCAACTCAGACAAAGTGTGATACACCAGACTGTTTAATTGGTGTGTATTTTACTATAGATATGTAGGCAAGTTGCAATAACTTTTGGTAGTATAAGCAAACAGTCAAACACACCCAAGCAAAAATTTTGGCAAAATACTAAAGACCAAAAATACTAAAGACTAAAAAGCGAGAAACTAAAGGAAGAAGTTTCAGAGCGAGCAGAAAATAATTTGATTATGTCAAGAGGAATTCTAATGGAAAGAAATTAGAGCTCAAGGGGATACTATAAGCACTGATCCAGATGCATCTAAATATTTCCAGAAATTTGAACTTTCCCCACAATATTTAGGGCTGATGAATCAGACAGCAGATATTGTTCAAGAAAACAAAAAATCTTTTGGAAAGTGTCCTTATTCTAGTTTCCTATCCAAATAACTTTATAAGCCTACTTTCAAGTTATATCTTCAGTAAAAATTTGGGACAGGTTATAGTGTCTTTGGATGCAGTTGCAAGAGCTCTGGAACCCTGAAAAATCTTGGTGCTTACTTTAGGAAGATTGGACCAATTTGGTGTATTCAGACAAAGTTTAGTACATTCATATTTTAAGAAACTGCAGGTGCTCTATATAGCTCAGGCAGAATATTTTCCTAAAGGGAACATTTAAAATGTAGTTTTTATATTGTTTAGTTTTGCCTATTTGATTATTTTTTCTTATTTATTTATGTAATTAATTGTTTATATTTTCATAATATGAAATATGTTACTAGGAAAAGAATATCTGAAGTACAACATTTTGTCAGTAAAAACTATGGCTAGCATATACCAACATGGAAAAACTGTTTCATTAATTGGAAAATACCCATAAGATATGATACCAACAGTGAAGCCTCCAATAGAAGTTAGACGTATACAGAGAAAGAACAAAATGACCTGAGTGAAAAAGATAAAAAGAATTTTATGGAAGAGGTGACAGTTGAGAAGGACTTTGAAAAATGGACAGAATTTGGCTATGTGGAAAGGAGTCAAGAAGTTTTTCTAAGCAGGGAAAAAAAATGAATAAAGGCTTTGAGACAGAAATGAGTGTGATCCAGAACTGTGAGGAAACCAGTCATCCTGGAACATTGAGGGTTTTTTTCCTTTTCATTTATTCAATAAATATTGAGTAGCTACTAAGTTTCCAGCACCATACTAGGTGAGTGAGAAACAAAATAAATAATGCATAGTTTGGGGCTCAATAATCTCATTGCCTAGCTAGAAAAATTCTATTAGTTAAGGAATTGTGTTCAGCTGTCTGAAAAAGCAATCCTAGCAGAGATTTCCACCAGGTGTGCTACAGAATGCATTCCTGTTTTGCCAGTGTGTTCCAGGTATGACAAGATAATGGGCCCCATTCCTTTACCTGAGAATAGAGAGAACATTTTGAATATTCAACTTTGTCCATGAATTTCCTTTTCTATGCAAGTATTAGATATTACAATTTGCTATGTCTTTTGTGATGTTAAAGCCAGAAACACTGGCTCCACCAAACAGGTTGATATTTTAGTGTATTTCAGAAAAACCCATAGTACACGGCCAGGCATGTTACAGAGCTCCATAATGATACCATAACTTCCTTTAAATCTTTTTGTTTCATCATCCTTCTCAGATGATTTTATTTTCCTGGTTGCCACATGGCTCCAAAATGGATGCTCTACGTTTAGCCTCTCATCAAAAGTCCAGTTATAAAGAAGGGAGGTGGAGGGGGTCGAGCGAGATGGAGAAATAGAAACCTACAGCAATTGATTGTCCCTGCACATGAACACCAATTTCAACAACTACCAATATAAGCAAGTACCTTCAGAAGAACAATAAATCAGGTGAGTGATCATACTACTTGGTTTCAACATTATATCAAGGAAAGAGGCACTGAGGAGTGCAGAAAAAACAGTTTTACATTGCTTATGCCACCCCTTTCTCAGCCCCCAGCAGTGCAGTGCCAGCATGTCCGCTGGAGAGAGAATCTGTGTGCCTGGAGGAGGGAGAGTGAAATGATTGTGGGACGTTGCATTGAAACCCAGGGCCACCTGGCTCAGGGAAACACAGCACAGAGCAGAATACTTCTGGTGCCCACAGAGGGAGCATTTAGACCAGCTTGGCCAGGGAGAAATCCTCCACCCTGAAACTCAAATTCTGTCTAACCCTACCGCTGGCTGACAAAGGCAGCCTGAGGCCTGGACTAAACTCATTAAGGCAGTCGGGCCACAAAAGCTGCAGTCCTTGGACAATTCTCATGGCTATGCTGGCTCAGAACCAGTGGATTTGGGATGCACATAACCCAGGAAGACACCAGTGGTGGTAGGCAAGCCAGTGCTTGTGTCACTCCCTATTCCCACTATAGTCTTGGGGAGAGTCTTCTTCCACTAAGGGAAAGAAAAGAGAAAAGTTCAGAGTAAATTGTTTTGCACCTTGGGTACCAGCTTAGTCACAGTAAAATAAAGTACCAAACAGACTCCTGAGTATGCTGAGTCCAGGTCTTAGTTGCTAGCTGGCATTTCTGTACCCACCCTGGGCTAGAAGGTAATATGCTGCCCTGAAGGGAAGAACCCAGTGCTGGCAGAATTCACCACCTGCTGACTAAAGAGCCCTTAGGCTTTGAGTAAACATCAGAGGTAGCCAGGCAACAGTCACCACAGACTTTGCGTGAGACTAGGTTTGCTTCAAGTGTGACTGACCTGGCACTGGTGGCCATGAGGGAGTGCCCACGTCTCTCCTCCCCCAACTCTAGCAGCTCAGCACAGAGAGTGATAGAAGAGAGAGAGATCTTTTGTCTGGTAATCCAGGAAAATCTGCCCATATCTTACCCAAGTCTATCAAAGTGGTCCCACCAGGTGGTCTGCAACAGGTATAGCATTATTGGGCTTGGAACATCCTCAGTTTTGATACGGCTATGGTGACCAAAGACTTAGACCGCAATACTCAATTCCTTTTGAATACCTGGAGAGCCTTCTCAAGAAGGGCAAGTTTCAACAAGCCCAGACTGTGAAGACTAAAATAAATACCTAACTTTTCAATGCCCAGACAATGGCAAACATCCACAAGCATCAAAAACACTCAGGAAACATGACCTCACCAAATGAACTAAATAAGGTACCAGTGACCAATTCTCCAGCAATGAAGATACGTGACCTTTCAGTCAAAGTATCCAAAATAGCAGTCCTGAAGAAGCTCAATGAACTTCAAGACAACACAGAGAAGGAATTCAGAACGCTATCAGAGAAATTTAACACAGAGACTAAAATAATGAAGAAAATCAATGAAAAATTCTGGAGCTTAAAAATTCAATTGACAAACTGAGAAATGCATCAGAGTCTCTCAATATCAGAAATGACCAAGTGGAAGAAAGAATTAGTGAGCTTGAAGAGGGGCTATTTGAAAACACACGGTCAGAAGAGAAAAAAGAAAAAGCAATAAAAAAGAATGAAGCGCACCTACAAGATCTAGAAAATAGCCTCAAAAGGGCAAATCTAAGAGTTATTGGTCTTAAAGAGGAGTCAGAGAGATTAGAATAGAAAGTTTTTTTCAATGCAATAGTAACAGAGAACTTTCTAGACCTAGAGAAAGATATTAATGTTCAGGTATAAGAAGATCATAGAACATCCAGGAGATTTAACCCAAACAAGGCTACCTCAAAGCGTTTAATAATCAAGCTCCCAAAGATCACAGATAAAGAAAAGATTCTAAAGGAAATAAGAGAATAGAGAAAAATAACATGTAAAGAAGCTCTAATACATCTGATAGCAGACTTCTCCATGGAAACTTTACAGGCCAGTAGAGAGAGTGGCATGACATTTTCAAAGTGCTCAGGGAAAAGCCCTTAACCCTAGAAAATTGTATCCTGTAAAAATATCCTTCAAACATGAAGGAGAAATAAAGATTTTCCCAAACAAAAGCTGAGGGATTTCATCAACACCAGACCAGTCTTACAAGAAATGCTAAAAAGGAGTTCTTCAATTTGAAGAAAAAGGATGTTAATGAGCAATAAGAAATCATCTGAAGACATAAAAGTAACTGGTAACAGTAAGTACAGAAATGCAAAATACTCTATTACTGTGATTGCAGTGCATAAACAACTTATATCTTGAGTAAGAAGAGTAAAAGACAAGCCTATCAAAAATAACTTCAACAACTTTTTGAAAGATATATAGTATTATAATAAATGGACTCAAAACAACAAAAAGTTAAAAAGTGGGGAGGATAGAGTTAAAGGGTAGAATTTCTGTTAGATTTCTCTTTGCTTATTTATTTGCTTGTAAGCAAAGTTTTTATATGTTTAAAATAATTGGTTATAAAATGTTTTTTGCAAGCCTCATGGTAACCTCAAATTTAAGAACCTACAACAGGGCCGGGCGCAGTGGCTCACGCCTGTAATCCTAGCACTCTGAGAGGCCGAGGCAGGCGGATTGCTCAAGGTCAGAAGTTCGAAACCAGCCTGAGCAAGAGTGAGACCCCGTCTCTACTAATAATAGAAACAAAATAATTGGCCAACTAAATATATACAGAAAAAATTAGCCGGGCATGGTGGTGCATGCCTGTAGTCCCAGCTACTCGGGAGGCTGAGGCAGAAGGATCGCTTGAGCCCAGGAGTTTGAGGTTGCTGTAAGCTAGGCTGACGCCACAGCACTCTAGCCCAGGCAACAGAGTGAGACTCTGTCTCAAAAAAATAAAAAAATAAAAAAAACCTACAACAGACACACAAAAAAATGAAAAGGAAGAAATTAAAACACAACAGCAGAAAAAATCACTTTTAACAAAGGAAGACAGGAAGGAAGTAAGGAAAAAAGAGAGAACCACAAAACAACCAGAAATCAAACATAACATGTCAGTAGTTAAGTCTGTGCCTATCAATAATAACATTTAATGTGAATGGATTAAACTCTCCAATCAAGAGATGCAGAGTGGCTGAATGGATTAAAAAATCAGAACCAGTTATATGTTGTGTGCAAAAGACACACTTCACCTATAAAGACACAAACAGACTGAAAATAAAGGGATGCAAAAAGATATTCCATGCAAATGGAAACCAAAAGAACAGGAGTAGCTATACTTTCATTAGGTTAAATAGAGTTCAAGACATAAACCATAAAAAAAGACAAAGAAGGTGTTACATAATGTTAAAGGAGTTAATTCAGCAAAAGGATATATTAATAACAATTCTAAATATATACACACCCAAAACTAGAGCACCCAGATATAGAAAGCAAATATTATCAGAGCTAAAGACAGAAATAGATTCCAATACAATAATCAGAGACCTCAACACTCCACTTTCCCAGCATTGGACAGATCATCCAGACAGAAAATCAACAAAGAAACATTGGAGTTAACCTGCACTGTAGACCAAATGGACTTAATAGATATTTACAGAACATTTCATCCAACAGCTGAAGAACACACATTCTTCTCTTCAGCTCATGGATCCTCCTCAAGGGTAGACCATATGTTAGGCCACAAAAAAAGTCTTAAAAATTCAAAAAAGTTGAAATTGGTAACAAGTATTTTCTCTGATCACAATGGAATAAAATTAAAAATCATTAACAAGAGAAACATTGGAAAATATATAAACACATGGAAATTAAACAACATGATCCTGAATGACCAGTGGGTCAAGGAAGAGATTAAGAAGCAAATTTGAGAATTTCTTGAAACAAGTAAAAATGAAAACACAGCATATCGAAACCTATGGGATACAGTAAAAGCAGTAATAAGAGGAAAGTTTATAGCAATAAGTGCTTGCATCAAAAAAGTAGAAAGCTTCAAATAAACATCCAAATGATGTTTATTTCTAGCTCAATGAACTAGAAAAACAAGAGCAAACTGAACCCAAAACTAGTAGAAAAAAAAGGTAAAGATCTGAGCAAAAATAAAAGAAATTGAAACAAAAAAATACAAAATATCAATGAAAGAAAAAGTCGGTTTTTGTTTTTTGTTTTAAAGTAGTAAAATGTCTCTTAAATGTTTATTTTTTATTTTTTAAATTTTTCAGTTATTATTTTTTTTTATTTCAGTGTATTATGGGGGTACAAACATTTAGTTTTAACTGATCAACACTTAAGTGCACATATAGTAATAATATTCACCGGGGGTCAGGCAGATGGGAAGGGGGAGGAGATAATGGGTATATTCACACCTAATAGGTGTGGTGTGCACCTTCTGGGGGATGGACACATTTGAAGCTCTGACTAAGGTGGGGCAAAGGGAATAAAAGTTGGTTTTTTAGAAAGATAAACAAAATTGGCACATCTTTAGCTACCATAACTAAGAAAAAAAGAGAGAAGACCCCCAAAAATAAAATCAGAGATAAAATAGGAGACATTATAACTGATACTGCAGAAATCCAAAGGATCATTAGAGACTACTATAAGCAACTATGTGCCAATAAAACCTAGAAGAAATGGATGCATTCCTAAACACATACAACCTACCAAAATTGAACCAGGAGGAAATCCAAAACCTGAATATACCAGTAACAAATAAAGAGAAAGAAGCAATAATAAAAAGCTTCCCATCCAAGAAAAGTCAAAGACCTGATAGCTTCACTGCTGAATTCCACCAAGCATTCAAAGAACTAATACCAGTCCTACTTAAACTATTACAAAAAGTCAAGGAGGAGGAAATATTCCCAAACTCATGGTACAAGGCCTGTGTCACCCTGATAACCAAAACCAAAGACACAACAACAATAACCACAAAACTATAGGCCAATATCTCTGATTAACGTAGATGCAAAAATCCTCAACAAAACACTAGCAAACCAAATTCAACAACACATTAAAAATATTATGTGTCATCATCAAGTGGGATTCATCCCAGGGATGCAATGATGGTTCAACATTTGCAAACCAATCAATGTGAGACATCTTATCAATAGAATGAAAGACAAAAACCATATGATCATTTCAATTGATGCTGAAAAAACATTTGATAAAATTCAACATTTTTTCATAATAAAGACTCTCAGAAAACTGGGTATAGAAGGAACTTACCTGAAGTGATTGACACCCCAATTGTCCTGATTTGATTAATTTACATTGTATGCCTGTATCAAAACATGTTCCCTATAAAAATATGCAACTATTATGTACCCATAACTAAAAATTTTTTAAAAATTTAAAAGGGAGGCATGCCTATATTAGGAAACCAAAATGTGTTCATAAACCACCAATAGTACTTCAGTTGTTCTCATTAATCAGAACTGTGCCATGTGGGTAGCCTTAATTGCAAGAGTTTGCTGCAGTCCCCAACCCCAGGGCCCATGGCCTAGTACCAATCTGTGTCCTGTCAGGAAAATAGTGCCACACATCACTGCCTGAGCTCCATCTCCCTCCTGCCACCACCCCTACCTACCCTCCTTCCCTGCCCCTGGTCTGTGGAAAAATTGTTTTCCATGAAACCAGCGGTCCCTGGTGCCAAAAAGATTGGGGACTGCCAGTCTAGGGGATACAGGTTTTGAGCTAGGTGCAAAGCTCCTCAAAAGAAAATCATAGTTCTTTTAGCAATAGCAAAGCAAGGGCATGAAAATTGGGTCTCTTGGTTCTGCTTGAGGCAAATACATAGGCAAATAGTTGTAATGTAACTAAAGCCATGTATAGAATATCTTGGAAAAAGAGAAGGGATACAGGGAATCTGGGAAGATGGCAGTGTAGGAAGCATCAAAAATCTGTCTCCACCTACACAATTGCATTTGCAGGATCGCACTGCATGTAACTCTTTTGGAATTCTGGCATCTATAGAAGGCTTGTAACTTCCAGAGGGGAAGGCTGGCATGGTAAATTGCAGTTCATTTTGGTCTATGTCAGCTTTCAGCAAAAGAGCAGCTACCCATCTCCCACTCTTCAGCCCATGGCAGACAGCAGTGCACTTGCTCCAAGAGCATCTTGCAGGCAGCCTGGGGGAGCCAAGGTGTCAAAAGGATGACTTTGCCCTCCAAATATCCCGGATCTGTGCTGTAAGTGCTGATCACTACTTCTGATCACAGAGGTGCAGACAAATAGGTGAAGTTCATTGTTGTTGCACCTCCCATTATTGTGGCGAGTCCCTCACTCTTTGACAGATGTGTCACCCAGGGGATTTAAAGGATCATCTTTATCCTACCCTTTTTTCTTTTTCCCCTTTTCAAACCCAGACATTGAAGACTAAGATATTCAAAAGCACTCACATATATGGGGTAATTATAGGTCATTAAGTATGATATGTCCAATTTTGAATAAAAAATGTAGTTTATTATTTATCAAACAAGAAGCATTATAATTAATCAAAGTATGCACCTAAACTATCAACACAGTTTTGCTGTCTTAGCAGTAGCTTGCTTATGCCAGCAGCAAAAAAGCTTGGAGAGTGAGTAGTGATGAAATTGCAAAAGGTGTTTTCCACAGCTTTATTGAGAATTGAATATTTTTCCTTGCAAGGAGTGTTCCAAAGGGTGGAAGAAGTGGTAGTCAGTTGGTGCAATGCCTGGTCAATATGGCGGATAACAGAAAGTTTCCAAGTCCAGCCTCTGTAGTTTGAGCAGCATTATTTGTCTGACATGTAGTCCAGTGTTGTCTTGCAAAAGGACTGGCCTGTTTCTATTAACCAATCTTGGCTGCTTCATTGCAAGCATCATCATCATTTTATCTAATTAGTTACAGTAGACATCCGCTGTAATGGATTAACCAGGTTTCATGGAGCTGTAGTGGAGAATACCAGCACTGACTCACCAAACAGTCACCATTAGATTTTTGGGATGAATATGTGGTTTTGGACTGTGTTTTAGTACTTCATCTTTAGCCAACCATTGTACCAAATGCTTGCAATTGTCAAAAAGAATCCATTTTCCATCACACAGAACAATATGGTGTAGAAATGGTTCATTTTTATGCCGTGACAGCAAAGAAAGGCAAACTTTGAGATGTTTCTCTTCTGACACTCATTTAATTCATGCAGTACCCATCTATCCAGCTTCTTTACCTTGCCAATTTATTTCCAATGGTCCAATCTTGTTGGAATAGCAATGGCAAACCTTGCTGCTAATTCACGTGTAGGTTGAGATGGATTTGCTTCCACTGCAGCTTTCAGCTCATCATTATTCAACTTGGTCTCATGAAACCCCAGTGGCTCCTTTTCAAGATTAAAATGACCAGAACAGAACTTCTCAAACCATCAACATACTATGTGTTCATTAGCCACATCTTTCCTAAACACTTTGTTGATATTTCGAGCTGTCTGTGGAGCATTGGCTCCATGATGGAACTAATATTAAAAAATAACATGAATTTTTGACTTATCATGGTCTCACAAACGTTGCTCAAAAAAAAAAAAAATTTGAAAGATAATCACAAGCCAAGCCATGTGTTTGAAAGAATGAGGATGTACCTTTACAGTAAAAATAAAACACAATGTTTAAAAGTGAAATATCAGAGATATCAACTGTCAATACTTAAAGAGATGGGACATTTCATACTTAATAACCCTAATAGCCCAAGGAAAGATGCAACCTCAAAAAAAAAAAAAAAAAAAACCTGGGAAGACCTAAAGTTTATACCTCAGGCTGATAGTTGGCACAGAGACAGCATACAACAATAAAATACAAAAACAGAAACAAAAAACAGAAACCCTGAAAAAAGGGAAGAATCTGATATTTAGAGTTACCACATTATTGGAGTCAAATGTTATAAGTTTAGGATATAAGTTTAGGATATTTTACATTGATGCAAAAATGGTAACCATAAGAAAAAAAAACACAAAAGGAAATGAGAAAAGAATTTAAAATTTCACTCCAAAAAAAATCAACTGAACACAAAAGAAGACTAATCTAAGAAATGAGGAACAAAAAAGCTATACGGCATATAAAAAACAAATAGTGAAATGACAGAAGCAAGTTCCTCCTTATCAGTAATTACTTCAGTTGTAAATTGACTCAACTTGCCAATAAAAAAAAATGGAGCTTGACAGAATAGATTTTTTTAAAAAATTAACCAAACATAAACTGTCTACAAGAGGCTCACTTTAGATCAAAAGACACAAATAGGTTGAAGGTGAAAGAATGAAAAAGGATATTCTATCCAAATAGTAATCAAAAGAGAGCAGGGCAGCTTTGGTAATATCAGACAAAATGGACAAAATTTAGAGAGCTTATAAGAGTCAAAGAAGGACACTATATGTGAATAAAAGACTTAATACAGAAAGAATATATAATAATTATAAACATTTACACATCTAATAACACATCATCAAAATATAAGAGGCAAAAATTGCCACAATTGAGGGGAGAAATAGACACTTCTAAATAATAGTTAGAGACTTCAATAACCCACTCTCAATAATGAATGAATAGAACAAAGAACAGAAGATAAATAAGGAAATAGAGAACTTGAACAATATAACAAACCTACTAGATCTAACAAATTTATACAAAATACTACCCAACAACAACAGAATATATATTCTTCTCAAGTGTGAAGAATATGGGAAGTTTTCTTCAGTTTAGTAGACTAGACAAAGCATGGGAAGTTTTCCAGGATAGACCAAAAGTTAGGCCATGAATTAAGTCTTAATAGATTTTAAAAGATAGATTTCATATAAAGTATTTTCTGTGACCACAACGGGATGACGTTAGTAATCAATAACAGAAAGAAAACTGGAAAATTTATAAATGTTTGGAAATTAAACAACATATAACAAATGGATCACAGAAGAAAATTAGAAAATACTTAGAGACATACAAAAATGAAAACACAACATAAAACTCTCAGGACACAACATTTTTAGCAATAAATTATTTTTCAATTAAGGCATGTATGTTTTTTTAGACATAATGCTATTGTAAAATTAATAGACTATAGTATAGTGTAAACATAGCTTTTATATGCACTGGGAAACCAAAAATAATAATAATTGTATGAATCACTTTATCATGGTATTTGCTTTATTGAGGTGGTCTGGAATCAAATCTCTAATATCTCCAAGGTATGCCTATATTGTCTCAGTTAAGCCTTACAACTCTTCCGTGAGGTAGGTATCCAGTCATTGTTAATATAACGAGAACAGTTCCATTGCTGGATACTTTCCGACAGCCCTCATATACTATTAATATCCTGATTTTATGGATAAACAAAGTAAAATTTGGGAAGATAAAGTAACAGCTAATATTGTAAGAATAATTTGCCTCAGGCAGCATAGGATTGATTTGCCAGGTCCATGAGAGTATTGACTTTTAGGAAAAAGGCAATTGAGTTTCCTGTGAGGTTCAATTTCATTTAGTCAATAGATAATACATATTTATTGGATGCATCTAGATAATCCTTTACATGTGTATAGCAGTTACTATTCACAAAGAACTCTCCAGCACTAAGAAGTAGATAGGTAGGTGGAATTCTTCCCAACTTATAGGGTCCAATTTAGAGAGGTTAAGTGAGTTATCAGAGAGCTGTGAGTGCTGGAGGTATAATTTGAATCCAGGTCTTTTATATTATTCTGCTAAACCTCAATGCCTTATTTTTTTGTGTATTTTTTTTTTCATATTCTTCACCTCTTTACACATGTCAGAGGGTGTTAGAAATAGATCCCGTCTCTGAGATGAAAAGTAAATCTACAAATGCATGGTGATTTCTATCACTAACGAACCTTTAGGCTAACCCAAATGCCCAACCAAAACAAATACATAACTTTCAATTTCATCCCATTTCAGCAATACCTTTAACTTTATAATAAAATTAATCTATGACTCCTGCTCTGTTTAATTATATTAATTTTTTAATTAAATAAGAAATTATCAAAAAGCTTTACTGGAACTCTGATGAAATATATAAAGAGCTATTGACCCAAGTTCAATAAAAGAAATGACTTAGTATATAGAAAAGAAGAAAGAAGTGACACAGAATAATTCATAGACATTTTCATTTGGATTAATTCATTTGTTTTAAAGAAGGGGGAACATTATTGAGACTTAAGCAAAAGCAAATTACAGAAAATTTTAAAATATTTATATTCGATCATTTAAATCCATCTATAATTAGCTGATTTTAATTAAGCAATTGCTATACACCAAGCAATGAAATAAGCCCTTTCAATCTCTAAGCCTGGCTAGAGAATTGGAAGGAAAATGGTAAGAAAAGGAGTAGACTAGACAAAGCACAAGGCAGAGAGGAGCCAATGTTAAAGAGCTCTGTGCTGCTTGACTCCAAGAACATTCACAGCCAAACCTGCCTCCCTCACCTGTACTACAAGCATGCAGAGGAAAGAGTCCCTGCAGTAAACAGAAATACAAGAGAAAATAGTATGTTGGAGTCCAGTAGTTTTCCCTTATCCATGGGGGATACTTTCCAAGACTCCCAGTGGATGCCTGAAACCACTAATATATACCACGTATTTTTCCTATACACACATACCTATTAAAAAGTTTAATTTATAAATTAGGCACAGTGCAAGATTAACAACAATAACCGATAATAAAATAGAACAATTATAACAATTTGCTGTAATAAAATTTATGTGAATAGGGTCCTTCTCTCTCTCTCTCTTGCCCTCTCTCTCTCAAATATCTTATTATACTGTACTTACCCTTGTTCTTATGTATAATAATGTGTCAATCTGATAACTGAGATGGCTACTAAGGGACTAATGGGTGGGGTAGTATCTACAGTGTGGATACACTGGACAGAGGGATGATTCACATCCTGAGACAGAGCGGGAAGGTGCAGGATTTCATTATGCTACGCAGAACAGCGTGTAATTTAAAACTTATAAATTGCTTATTTCTGGAATTTTCCATTTAATATTTTTGGTTCAGATGACTAAAATGAAACCGTGGACAGGGGGGACTACTGTAGAAGGAAGAAGAAAAAGAGTGGATCATAATGTCAAATGCCACCACTGAGATCAAGTAGAATGCAGCAGGGAAAGGTGGTTTAATTTGCCAGTTGGAAAGTCATTGTTGTTTTAATGAGAACCTTTTTTAGTAGCTCAGTGTGGCTGGAAGCTTATTGTAGTAGGTGGAGAACAAACAGGGAATGAGGCAGTGGAGTGTGGTGTGGCTCCCTCTTCAAAGATGTTTTATTAAGGGAGAGAGAGAGGAGAGAATTTGTGAGGGTTTCTGCTTATTATGACCTTTTATCTTTTCATGCCATAGGGACAATGCTATCTATTGAGAGTAGGGATCATGGAGGTGGGGCTGACAAGTCAGAGAACAGTTGGGAGCCTTCCCTGCCCACAGAGGGAAGATGTGAGCTGTACTTTAAAAGGTAAGTATGTATATATATACATTATATATATATTTAATTCCTTCAGTCATGTCCCTACGTGCAAAATACAAGGAATATATTACAAAGCAACTTAGATTGTAATGGAAAAATACATTTAGAATTCATAAAATGCAGTTGAGTAAATTAATCTTTTAGACATCCTTTTTGAAAGATTTTGAAATATGAATGTGTTTAGTAAGAGTAATAAGTGTAGGCTCAGTTGATTTTAGCCTGCTTTCTATTCTCTAACTTTATCAAGTTCTTTCATAATAAAACTTGTTTTTCTTGTTAAAAAAAAACAAAATAAAAAAATGAAAGATAAGTAAGATTTACACTGATATAACAAGGGAATTACTTTGTATTTTCATTTCTTAAAAACTGGGTCTGTGATTGCAGAGTGTGCCTACGCTGCAACCTATTTTCCTATTTTAATGTGTTATTTAGTATAGTCTTCCTTGAAGCAGGGAATTCTTTGTTCCACATGCTACGCATGTTCCACATGCCACGTAGATTCCTGTTCTGTTACAGCTATATTATCTCCAATATTAATACAAAGTCTAAGTTGCACAATTCCCAGACACTGGGAGCACGCTGTGACAGACACACATAAATAAGCCTGTGTAGTAGAGGGTAGAGCCCAACTTGATAGTATCAAAAGTAAATGTCCATACTGATCTTTCCAGAAGACTGAAAGAACTTTTCAACGTAAATTGATGAGGTTACAAACACTTTTTAAAAATGATGGGAAGAATCCATTTAAAACAATTTCATCAAACCTGTTTGATCTCAGAACCCTCCAGAATAAATGCATTCATTCATTCATACCAATTGCCAGATCCTAATGTGGGTCACTGATGCATTCCACAGCCCATGAATTGTCTTTAATCTGCCCTTGGAAATGTACCAAAGCACTACAAAGACTCAAAAATGGAATTAAATTGTCTTCAAGCTGCAGAGCAGACCAAACTATGAACTGGGAAATGCAGTATTAATACAAGCTTATTCTTTTAAATACTAGCCTGGACTAGAATTTCATATTATGGGTTTTCTTACCATTTTTAAAATGATCCCCATGCTATTTAACAAAATCTTAGTTCATGAATAAATGCTTTTTTTTCCTATTCGAGTATCTCATGCCATCATTGTGGGCTAGAAATCTCTGTCAATCAGAGCATTGCAAAGGCTTTCTGCCTTTCCCACTCCCCCTTGTAAACCTGCCATGAATTACGTAAAGTCGTAATTCCCCGCTGCCCACAAGATAATGACCTGGCACATGGAGGAAGGATCAATGTCAAACAGAAGGGGAAGATAGTTTTGAAGCTATCACTTTCAGTTGCCATTGGATTCCACGTGCAGAAATCAATCTCCTTCTCCCTGACAACTCTGAGAGTGTTATCACTGCAACTCCAATTCATTGGACAACCAAGTGCTCCCTTTCACTCAGGAGAGCATTTTACGTCAGAGTCAAATGGAAATGGAATATTTTTGCAGCAAGAGAGGAAGGAGAACAAAGAAGAAATCTATTGTATGTATGAAAATGGGGTATGTATGAGTCTGTACGTGCATTTGCCATGTGTGAGGACAGAGTGGCTACCCATGCACACGAAAATAGGTACAAAACTGATGCCATCAACAGTTATTCCTGGAAAATGCCACATACTCAGAAATGGAAGGCCACTGCAACTAGGTCATAGCCCATTGTGTAAATATTAAAAAAACATGCTCATGTGGATAATAGATGTTAGTCAACTTTTGATTCACCATGCTGATCCAAGGAGCAGAAAAGACCAAATGCCTATCACTTATGCTTGAATTTATAGTGAAGTTTGTATGTTTTCAAAAGGAAAGTTGCCTAGTGATCTAAAACTGTGTAATACTCCAAGCAAAATAATGATACCACATGCTAGCATTCTAACTACTGAACTTGGCAGAAGTTGATGCCCAAAGAAAAGGTTCCAATCAAAACTTGAAGGTTCACAGCAATCCCACTACTGGGTATTTATCCAAAGGAAAAAAATCAGCATATCAAAGTAATATCTGATCTACACGCTATGTTTATTGCCACACTATTCACAATAGTCAAGGTATGAAATCAGCCTAATTGTCGATCAACAGATGAATGGATAAAACAAATGTGGACACAATAGAATACTATTTATCCATTAAAAAAATGAAATCCTGTCATTCTCAGCAAGATGAATTAACTTGGAGGACATGATGTTAGGGGAAATAAGTCAAGCACAGAAAGGTAAACACCACATGTTCTCACTCATGTGGGAGCTTAAAAAGTTGTGGATGTAGAAGTAGAGAATAGAATTGTGTTTATTAGAGGCTGGGAAGGGTCGGGGAGGGGAAGATAGGGAAAGGTTGGTTAACAAATAAAAAATTATAGATAGATTGGAGGAATAAGTTCTAGTGTCCCATAGTCCTATAGAGTGACTATAGTTAACAATAATTTATTGTATATATTGAAATAGCTGAAAGAGATGAGTTTTAATATTCCCAACACAAAGAAATGACAAATGATTGAGGTGATGGATATTCTAATTTTCCTGATTGATCATTACACATTCTATGCTTGTATTGAAATATCATTCTATAGCCCATAAATATGTACAATTATTAGCTCAACTAAAAATAAAAGAAAAAAATAAAATGTGAAGGATCATAGGCAAGGGCCAAGAAAGGATGGAGTTCTGCTCTGACAGAAGCCCTGCTCTGAACAGCTTCAGTAGCACAGTGTGAAAAGAACTGACATGTCTATTGGAAAGACCCTCAGAAAGGAAAGTACAATTAGAAAAGTAATGATCCAGAGACCCTTCAAGATGGCAGGCAAGAAAAACCACCAGCCAGAGTGTCTCTGCAAGAAAGACAGATTTGAGAAGAAAGTGAAAAAAATAAATAAATAAACAAGCAGACAAACATAGATCAGAGGAGGGTCCGGAGGAAGGGTGCCTGAAACTACAGGAGACTCCATGGGAAGAAGTTGCAGAGGAGAACTGTAAGGAGAAAGTCCCTTGAGAGGCTTGGAGACCAGCGACAAGGGTAGATGAAGCAGTTAAATTTCCCCTCCCTTGTATCTCAGACTGCAGGTGGGCTCCTGGGCTGTTGGAGAGACCTGCTAACACCAGCCAAGGGACAGCCACTGCCAGTGAGTGGTGAGCTTCTTGTGGACAGGGCACCAGGCTTCCAGCTCCCTCAGGGCACATTCTGGCCTGCAGACCTGATTAGATCGGCAGGCGCCATATTGCTCCATTCTCCCCTTTCCATCCCCTACCCACAGCTGCCGAGAGAGACAATTTAGCCACCACCCAGAGGCATTTCCAGGAAATGGGACATTTTCTTTTGGGTCCCCACAGCAGACTGAGGGATACTCAGACTGTGAGCTCCTACCCATCAGCCCTCCTAGGTGCTACTAGCCTGGTGACTCCAGAAGAGTAGGGAAAATCCTGAGGTGGAGAGACATTAATCCAGCTTGGGCACCTGTGGGTGACTTGAGACCAGCACTCCTCTCCCTGGCAGGATCAGTGATTGATGTCCAGGGCCCAGGAGACAAGCCTACAGACCAGATCTCATACACCTGGGTCTCAATCGCATTGCCCCAGGGCACGGAAGGGATATTTGTGAAAGAGTCTACTGAGGTGTGTGTGCCTTCAGGGGCAGATCAGCATGTTTGAGGTGCAATCCCCCTCCCATGGTAAGGCTGTGTGCCCAGCCCAGGCTGTGATTCTGGTCAGGGCACCTCCTGGTCTGCATCACAGCCAGGAGAGATCCCCTGGCTTGTGGTCCTGCCTATTGGCAGAGGCCCGGGAGAAAACACAGAATAGGGAAGGGTGGAAAAGAGCAAGGCCTGCTCTAGACTACAGGTCTTAGCCCCACCCCACATGCAGACTTTTCAGCTGAGTATGGCAGTTTCAGCCCCTTCTGGGTGGCTTTGTCCAGAAGCAGAGAACAGAACTTTGACCCCTGCTGACAGCATGTGTGGTGCTTGAAGGCAGGCTCACCCAAACCAGCTCCACCCAGACTCACTCCACGAGCTGCCCCCACTGAGGTGGAGAATAAGGACACACCTGGAAGTCTCAGGGCCCCACCCACCACCTGAGGCCCTAGAATGCCTCTCCAGAGGAAGAAGAGCTGGATGCAGGACCCAAAAACAACACTGCAGCCTGCTCCTCACAGCAAATGCCACCTACTGACAGGGAGGTCATCCTGCACACCTTTAAGTGCATCTTCTGACTGATCATACAAGGTGTGGTCGAATCTCTCCCACAAACACCACCTCCTCACTCAGAGACCTACAAAGAAGAACGGGTACCTATCCTGCAGAAATTATTCCACAACATCAAGAAGAAAAGAATCCTCCCCAACGTGTTTTATGAAGCCAACATCACCCTGATACAAAAACAAGTAAAGGACACAACAACAACAACAAAAAGAAAACTACAGACCTTATGAATATAGATGCAAAAGTTCTAAACAAAATCCTAGCAAACCAAATTCAGGTGCTTATCAAAAAAATAATCCTTCACAACCAAGTGGGCTTCATACCAGAGATGCAGGGATGGTTAAACATATGCAAATCTATAAACATAATTCACCACATAAATAGAAGCAAAAACAAAGACCATATGAGTCGCTCAATAGACTCAGAAAAAGCATTTGACAAAATTCAACACCTTTTTATAGTAAGAATGCTTAACAAGATGGCATAGATGGGACTTACCTAAAGATGATAAATCCATGTATGACAAACCCACAGCCAACATTATACTGAATGGGGAAAAACTGAAAGCATTCCCACTGGAACCAGAAAACATTGCCCTCTATCACCACTTCTATTCAACATAGTACTGGAAGTCCTAGCCAGAGCAATCAGACAAGAGAAGGAAATCAAGTGCATCCAAATGGGGGCAGAAGAGGTCAAACTATCTTTCTTTGCTGATGATATGATCTTATATCTAGAAAACCCCAAAGATTCTCCCATGAGGCTACTGAAATTATAAACAAATTCAGCAAAGTCTCAGGTTACAAAATCAATCTACAGAAATCACTAGCATTCCTATACGCCAACAACAGTCAAACTGAGAACCAAATCAAAGACTCAATACCCTTCACAATAGCAACAAAGAAAATAAAGTACCTAGGAATATATTTAACTAAGGAGGTAAAAGACATCTACAGGGAGAACTACAAAACACTGAGGAAGGAAATAGCAGAGGACATGAACAGGTAGAAAACCATACCACACTCATGGGTCGGCAGAATTAACATTGTTAAAATGTCTATATTACCCAAAGTGATCTGCAGATTCAATATAATCCCTATTAAAATACCGACATCATTTTTCGTTGATATAGGAAAAATAATTCTACACTGTGTATGGAACCAGAGAAGATCCCGTATAGCAAAAGCAATCTTAAGCCAAAAGAACAAATTGGGAAGCATCACTTTCCTGGATTTCAAGTTATACTACAAGGCTATAAGAGCTAAAGCAGCATGATACTGGCACAAGAACAGATCCAGAGACCAATGGAACAGAACTGAGAAACCAGATATAAAACCATCCTTATATAGCCATCTAATCTTGGACAAAGCAGACAAAAACATACACTGGGGAAAAGAATCCTTTTTCAATAAATAGTGCTGGGAAAAGTGGATAGCCACATATAGAGGAGTGAAATAGGATCTGCACTTTACACCTTTGACAACAATCAACTCACAGTGGATAACAGACTTAAACCTAAGGTGTGAAACTATAATAATTCTAGAAGAAAATATTGGAAAAACTCTTGTAGACATTTGGCATAGGCAAAGAATTTATGAAGAAGATCCCAAAGTCAATCACAGCAACAACAAAAATAAATAAATGGGGCCTGATCAGATTAAAAAGCTTCTGCGCAGCCAAGGAAACTATCAGGAGAGCAAACCAACAACTTACAGAATGGGAGAAAATATTCACAAGTTACACATCCGATAAAGAACTGATAACTAAAATCTACATAGAACTCAGGAAAATCAGCAAGAAAATATCAAACAAGTCTATCAAAAAGGGAGCAAATGACAAGAACAGAAAGTTTTCAAAAGAAGATAGATTAATGGCCAACAAACATATGTAAAAATGCTCAGCATCTTTATTCATCAGGGAAATGCAAATCAAAACCACAATGAGATATCACTTCTCTCCAATGAGAATAGCCTTTATCAAAAAGTCTAAAAACAGTAAATGTTGGAGAGGATGGGGAGAGATAGGAACATTCATACACTGCTGGTGGGACTGCAGATTAGTACATCCTCTGTGGAAAGTAATATGGAGATACCTCAAAGAGCTACAAGTAGACTACCATTTGATCCAAAAATCCCATTATTGGGCATTTACTCAAAGTAAAAAAATACATTCTATAAAAAAAATCTGCACTAGAATGTTTATGGCAGCACAATTCACAATTATAAAGATGTGGAAACAACCCAAGTGCCCATCAATACATGAGTAGATTAATAAAATGTGGTATATGTATACCATGGAGTTCTACTCAGCCACAAAAAAAAAAAAAAAAAAAAAATGGTGATCTAGCACCTCTTCTATTATCCTGGATAGAGCTGGAACCAATTTTACTAAGTGAAGTATCACACAAATGGAAAAACAATCACCACATGTACTCACCATCAAATTGGTATTTATTGATCAACATTTATGTGCACATATAGTACTAATATGCATCTGGCGTCAGGCAGGTGGTGGGGGAGGAGGGGATGGGTATATTCCCACCTAATGGGCACAATGTGCACCATCTGGGGGATGGACATGCTTGAAGCTTTGACTCGGGTGGGTCAAGGGCAATATCCGTAACCTAAACATTTGTACCCCCATAATAATCTAAAAATTAAAAAAAAAGTTAAAAAAGAGAAATACAAAAATATAAATGTCAAAAAAATATCCCCCCCCCAAAAAAGAAAGAGAATGATCCATGCAGAATTGAGAATTAAGACATTAATAGAGGCAGAAGGTCACACTACAATGGTGTAATGAAGAATAAAAACATGATCCTTAGATAAGTTACAATCAGGTTTCAAAAATATTTAGGAAAGCTTAAAATGGCAAAGAAGATTAATTATTTTTGTGTTTACTTTGAAAATTATCTGCCGTCAACCCAGACTTCCTGGGGTAAAGGCACATACTTCCTATTCTTAAGGTGCTCTGTATCTGGCCAGAGCAAAAAGCTGTGTGTACCCTAGTACCGACTTGTTTTAATCACTCCCTGTTCGCCTGCACTGGTGATAGAGAAAGTCCTAACCCAGAGTTATGGGAAGGTCTGAACACACCACACCCAACACTGGACAGATGAGATCAGCAGTCATTTATTAGTCACATGTTCTCACAGCCCAGGGGACGAAGAGATCACATGCATGTAATGCAGTCACATGTGGGTTGCACTCAGGAACAAAGTGAACAGCTAGGGCCTGTGAGAGGCAGGCTTTGTAGTACCAAGAGGGTGAGACAACCCTTGGTTACATGACAGGATGTGATTGGCTGTTTAGCTATTGCTTGGGCTGGCAGGGAACTGAAACTCACTACTCAAGGATGAGCAGGTACTGTGCTGGGTCCCTCGGATAAGGAGCGTTATTTGGCTGGGGGACCTTATCTGTGGGAGCAGAGTGGGGAGGGGAGCTGTGATTAGCCCATTTGAGGGTCTCCCTGTTTCACCAGAGTCAAAGTAGCACACAATATTGGGCCTTTATCTTAGGCCTTACAGCACACATCTGCGAAGGGACTAGAAAGCTGGCAAATGGACCACTCTTTCTTCCTCCATTTAGAGCTTCCTCGTTTCTTAAACTTTTGATTTCAAGCAGTTTGTCTGCTTCTTACATAGCTATATGTGAAGCAGAAACAGACAGAGATCAGACAAGAAGTCAACAAAGTCCTTAATTAAGTAGAGTGTGTAATAACCGCAGTAAGCACTGGAAAACAAGATTCGGTATATATGTGTCGCTAAGAACACATGCCTGGAAGAGATGTGGGCACTTACTGCAGTTTTTAAATATACTTTGAAAAATTCTCACTTTCCTAGACAATATTAAAGGAGATGAAAAAGAAATTGATGTTCACTGAATTACTCATTGGATAATGTTATACGAAACAAGGTGATAAAACTAATCAGACAAAAATGCAACATGGGAGTAAAGTTTTATTTTCAGTACATGCAGTGCACTGACTCTTCTATTTGTCTCTGTTTGTATTTGGGGTAATTTGTATTCGGGATAATTCCCCATGGTGTCTTTCTGAAGATATTAAGTTTAGTTTTCAAAGATCTCATGCACATTTACAAAATTATTTTCAGAAATTTTACTCTAGTAACTTGGCATCATATTTGTACTAAAGATAAAATACTATCAACTTCAAAATCTTAGCACTTCTGAAAATGTCACTCCTTACTATGTCCTTTACCAATTTTCCTAAGCAGAAATGATCACACCATAATCTGTTATTTAAAGTGCTCTGTTGTTTTTTTAATTATAGTACTTAGTGTACTATATAGTAATTATGCATTTAAATGTCTGTTTCTCCCACTAGAAGGTGAACTTTTTAAAATAAGGGACGATCTTACTTCTTCCTTATATTACTATCCCATCACTAGCAGACTTACCTAACATGTAATAGTTTTGTGCAACTTTTTGTTAAATGAGGGAAAGAGTTAATGAATAGAATCTCCCTAAGCTCTACATTTAGATATACAAATACCTATTTAACATTTTCACTGGAATATCTATTAGCTACTTCAAACTTAAAATGTCCAGAAAGACATCTTGATTTCTATTCTTTCAAATCTTCTTCTTACTCAAAATTTCCTATCTCAGAAAATATCCACACTACACATGGTTGCTGAGGCCAAAAATGTGCAACTCAACCAGAAGGAAACATTCCCCAACTCTTCAGTCCAATCCAACAGCATGGATGTTCTGTATATCCAAGGTGTACCCTTGGATACACCTTGTACCACTTATCTCTATTTCTATTACCATCTTTCTAGTCCAAACCACCATCACCTGATCACCTGCGTCTACTCTTGCCCTACTCTAGCATCTGGGGTAATATTTTAAATGTGTAAATCAGATTGTATCATTTTTCTGCTTGACACCGTCCAAGAGATTTCCACCCCTCCTCCTTGAAAGTGCCTTGGCCTAAAGTGTCCTATGTGAGGGTCCTTTCTACCTTTCTGACTTCGTCTTCCACTGACCACATGTCCCTCAATCTGCTCCAGCTTCACTGGCTTCAGAGATCCTCAGACAGTTCCAGCTCATTTTATCACGATGTTTAATTCACGAGTGGTTTCCTTTGCACAAATTATTGTTCCTCTAAATGTGTTTGTGGCAAACTCCTCTTTGTCACTGAAGTTTCAGCTTAGGTTCCATCTTCTCATTAATACCTTTCTGACCTCCCAAGCTAAAGCACCCCTAAGATCATTCTCTTTCACATCATCTGGCTTTATTTTTAATCATAATATCAGAGGACCACAGATTTATGGTTCTTTGATATTTTCTAATTTGTTTTTTTATGCTGGTCTTGATTGTTCATAGCTAAATTTCCTGGGCCTCAAACAGTGGCTGGCACATAAAAGACCTTCAGTAAACAGTGGCTGAGAATGAATAATTTCAAGCATTAGCAAACTGAATCAATGAGTACATAAATGAGTTTATGAACAAATGTATGAATAAAAGGAATTTTATTTCTTGACATTTATATTATCTTGATCTTTTTCAGTACTAATATAAAATATTATATATTACTAACCATGACTTATCCATATTTATAAATTTTATGTGACATACATAAATTAATGAAGTCTGATAAGAACCAAACTTATAAACTTAAAAGTACAATAAACCCTCTATATTCATGAGTTCCTCATCCGTGGATTCAATCATGAATCAAAAATATTTGGAAAAAAAATAACAATACAAAAATAAAAACTAAATAAATTTAAAAAATATAGCATAGCAACCATCTTGTAGTATTTACATTGTATTAGGTATTATAAGTAATCTAGAGATGATTTAAAATGTATAGGAGTTATATGCAAATATTATGCCACCTTATATAAAGGACTTGAGCATCTGCAGATTTTGATATCTTATGGTTAGGAGGACCCCTGGAACCAATTTCTCATGAATTCTGTGGAGCTGTGATATTTAGATTTAAAAAATCCCTTGATATATTTTTTCTACTGCCATGATTCATAAGTAAATTTTGAAAAACTTACTGCAATAAGATTTATTCTATTCTTACATTCTCTTTCCTCTTTCCCTTACAAGTCTTTAATGCTGGAGAATTCTCCTTTTTTCCAATTCTCTTCAGAAGCAAGTCTATCAGTTGGGCAGTATTATAGCATAATTTGAATCTTCTCAGATAATCTGAATAGTCATATATTGATTTTAATAATCAAATTTCAAGTTAAAATCTTCCCAGAAAGAGTACTCCAGGCCCAGATTGTTTCACTGGAGAAGTGTATCAAATATGTAAGAAAGAAATGATAGAAATTATATGCAAATTCTGCTAGAAAATTTCATCAGATAAAAAACTTTCCAATTTTATGAGACAAGTATTATTATAATATAAAAATCAGGCAAAGATATTGCAAGAAACAAAAACTACAGACCAATATCTTTCATGAACAAAAATATTAATGTAAAAATTCCTAATAAAATGTCAGAATATTGACTCCACCAATATCATGAAAGGATAATATATCATGGCCAAATGGTATTTATCTCAGTAGTGCAAAGTTAGTTTAGAACTTGAAATAAATCAATTTAATTCACTATATTATAATAAAAATTCACTATATTAGAATAAAAAAGAAATAGAGATGATAATATTACTAGATACAGAAAATGCATTTGACAAAATTCAACATATATTCCTTATTTTTAAAAAAGGCAGCAAATCCTCAGAAAACTAAGAGTAAAAACTGTTTTTCAACCTAATTAAAGGGATCTAAAGTAAACCTACAACTAACAGCATTTTTAACTGTGAGTGACTGAACTTATTTCCTAAGATCAAGAATAAGGCAAGAACATCTCTCATTACTTCTATGTAACACTGTACCAGAGATTCTAGCCAGAGCAATAAGGCAAGCAAAAGAAACAGAAAGCATCCAGATTAAAAGAAATATGTGAAACTTTCCTTATTTGTAAGTAACATGATTATCTATTAGAAATTTCCATGGATTCTACCAAAAAAATTATTAGAACTCATAAGAGAGTTTATCATTTTATAACTTACAAGATTAGTATGGAAAAATAAATTTTATTTCTATATACTTGCATTGAACAATGAGAGATTGAAATTTTTAAAATACCATTTACAATAACTTCAAAAAATACTAAATACTTAAGACTGCATCTGGTGATACCCAGAAAGGATAGGATCTCATCTTCTAGGTCACAGTATCTAATCTAAATCAACAATAGCTATTTGGTGCTGTGACTCCAACAGATAGGGTACATAAATCCAAGAACATAAGGGTAGAAATAAGAGCTTACCATCATATTCAGTGATCCACTTGGGGAATGTATTACTTCTATCCCTGCAACTCTAGGCTCTGTGGATCTAGAGGTTCTTGCTCCCTTTCACTATGGAACACCACAATACTTCCATAAAATTTTAAACTATGGCTGCCAACCAGTCACTTTAGGCAAAAGATCGCCAGATAAGGAAAGTAAACATCATCCTTGTGGGGATATTTAATCTTGGTCATCGGGTAGAGGAAGGACTTTTGTTACACCTGGAGGCAGAAGAGAATATATTTGACACTCAGTGATCTAATGTGGCATCTCTTCATAACCCCCTCACCAATGTTGACACTAAAGAAAGCAGTGTAGCAGCCATAGCTTGAGCTCAGACTCCGCATAGACGTTAGCATCACCCAGACCAGCAGAAGTGCTAGATCAACTTGAAGGGCATCTAGAATGGGTACAAAGAAGTGATAAGCATCAATTGTTGTCCTAAAACTAACTACAGTGTCAGGGACCATAGTTTGTCCCATTAACTTTCCTCTTGTAAGATTTCCTAGGAAAGAGACCATCTGTAATAGAATTCTGGAGAAGCTGTTCCCGGTTGAGTGAAAGTATTTCATGAAACAAGTGGTGCCGAGTGACTCAAGGTGTGGACTGTGCTGTAAATTGTGCTGCTCTCCTTTCTCCCCCTCTTCAGGACTGAGAAACTCATGCCCTTGGTTACTGGCAGTGTTGTCTATCAGTGACTCATATTTGAACCCCTGCCCAGGGATTACCCTTGGTCAAAGGGAACTGCTTTACTCAAGTTTATGTCACCTCCCAGTGTTAGCCCACACCCAACATCTCTCTGGTCAATATGTTGGTATAAAACCCCAACACCTGGCCTTAATTTTGGACATATACAAAAGGCTGTCTCAGCTTAAGAGATCCCTGTGAAGCCAGCTGAGGATTTTTTAAAACCTGTATCACAGTTCAACTTCTTCTGCTCCATCCTCTTTCCCTCCTTCCCTACAAGTATTATTCTTCAGAGCCCTCCCTCGTAATCCTCCCACACACAAATCTTTGTCTCAAAGTCTGCTTCTTAGAAAACGAAAATTATGAGATTGCAAGATCATTTTAATCCAATCTGAGAAACTCTTTTGATCAGTAAATTGATTTACATTTATTGCAATTACAGCTGAATCGGACTGTCTTCAGCCATTTTATTTCATGCTATGTATTTACCACACCATCCTTTTGTTTCTTTTTTTTTTCTTCTTATCCTGTTATTGGTTGGTTTGAAAGGTACACAATACATTTTTATACATTTTTCTAATTGAGCTGAACTTATTTTGGACTCCTATTTATATTTATTTCTTCTATATCAATTTTCTACATGCATTGTTATTTATGAAAAGGGTAAATACTTATGTGCCCTATTCCTACCTCATGTTTGCACTATAGGGTTTTTAGTTCTGGATTGTTATTGGGGCAAAAGGTGTGATACCTTTCCTCATCCATCATAAGGGTCATGGCCAACATTCCTGTAACAAAAGACATATGAACAAGAGAAACCCAACATATTTATTTAATCTAAGTTTTACACGACATGGGAGCCTTCAGAAATGAAGACCTAAAGACCTAGGAAATACAGTCTATCTTTGTGTTTAGGTTGGATGAAGAAGGGGCAGCTGTGTAGAAATGTGTCTGGATGGAAGGACATGATCTAATGGTAGCAGACTGAGGGGGAAACCCAGCAAGACCTGTCTGTTGAAATTCTTCTTGGCCTCTCTGTGCAGCATTCCTTCCTCCCAGATATGGGGCAGGACACCTTTGGAATAATAGTCTTCAAGGGAGAAGGGAGAAGGGAGACGGGAGAGAGTGACCTTTCTAGGTTTTATGGCTTGCTTTGGTGAAGAAGGGTTCTAGTTTCTATGATTTGCCTTGAGGAAGAGAAATTCTGGTTTTTATGACATACCTGGGGGCTGGCAGCAGCAGTAGGGTGTGCTGGAGAATAAGGGACAGGAGACAGGAAGGCAAGAGAAGGTCAGAGAGACTTTCCAATCTCCTTTAGTTCCAAGTACTCAACATACTAAAGTGCCATACTTTGGGTATTAAGATCTGAGTCCCCAACAATATACATTTTTAGGTATAATTATTTATAGAAAATATTAAATTCTACTAAATTATTTACTCACCCTTGGTTCCCAAAGACCTTATAACGTACTCCTGGAATTCTCATTCTTTTCAATTAAATATTTTCTCCAAGATTCCTCTTAAAACTAGCCTTTCTCTGGTAAAACTTCTGAGGTCTATATGCCTAAGAATATTTGTATTTCACTCTAACCTAACCTTTGTGTAAAGATTCAGATAAATATAAAATTTCATATTAAAATTTCTTTTTTTCTCTTTGAAAATATTATTTCATTTTACTCTTATTATTACAGTTTTTGAGTAGTCTGATAACAATCTAAATCTAATTAAGCACTCTATTTTTTTCTCTGTAAGTTTTTATAAACCCTTTTCCCTTTCTTTTATTGATATTCTTAAAATTCAGTTTAATGTTTTTAGAGGTTTTTGTGTTTATTCATTTTACTCTGTTCTGTTCATTTCTGCTTGGCATTCTACAAGCTTCTTCAAAATTAGGGTTTCTTTCTTTTAATCTGAGAAATTAGGGTAATTATTAATATTTTTTCAACCACTTTCCCCAGTTCACTCTTTTCTCTCTCTTTTATGAAAAATCTGTTATGTAGCTACTGAGAGTTCTTCTATCCTCTGTGTGTCTTTAACTCTCCATTTTGGTTTTCCATTTCTCTCTCCCTAACTGTTTCCTTTCCAAGATTTATTAAAAAAGTATCTAAACCTGATCTTTCAGTTCACTAATTTATTCTTTGGTTGCTTTTTTCCTGCTATTTAACCCACTCATTGAATTATCTGTTTGAATTATTATATATTTCATACCCAGTATTTCAAATCAGTTCCTCTTTATAACTGTTTACTCCCACTATACCAATACCTTTCTTTATCTCTTTGAAGATGATTTTTTAAATCCTTTTTCCATCGAGTCAAGTAATTCTGCTTTTTCTGGTACAAGCTATCGAAAATGGCTTTCATCTGTAGTGAATGTCTTCCTCAGGCAAGTTGCTGTGGTTCCCTGTGGTCTCCTTCCCCGGGACATGTTAACTGCTGGGCTGATGATAAAAGCGAGGTGGGGGGAGCAGCTCAACTAGCCCAGTTCCTTCTTAGCAGCTTTCGGTAAGTTTAGGACTTGGGGAGGGATATGCCTCCAAATAGAGAGTCTCTTGCTTTATAAATTCTTCCACTACAGTCAAACCTGTCTTACAAGGAATCTCCTTGTACCTTCACCAACATTTTGTTACTAAGATATAACTTTCTCACCTTCAGGTTTTCAGAAAGGGTGAGCAGTAGTAATGAATGGTCAGTGGCCAACTGATCTACCCACACTTCTTGTTATCAGGCTCTCACCCCAGCCAAATGATGTTACTCTACCAGCTCATCCTGAAGCTGAAATCGCATTGCTATTTTTCTATTTTGCATAATTACTAGTTGGGCAATTATCATCTCAAGGCATTGGCATGGAGGTGAGGGTAAGGGAATATTACAACTAAAAAACTTGTCTTTCTACCTCTCCCCAACTTTTCTACCTTGGGGGACTATTATCCCCACACACGAGGACATGACCAACTTCTGTTTTCTAAAATATTTTTATCATAAATATATACCCCCACCAAAAAAGGGAAAGTATTGAATATCTAATAAGTTCTATCATGCAAATATCCTACTTAGATCCATCAACCTCCTGCTTGCTTCTGTGCATCCCCAGGTTTGGGCTGGGGGAGAGGCCCAGCAGCCCATTGTAGTTCATTACCCTGTCTGTCATCATTTGATCTGTGTTATTTCAACACATTCCTCAAAAATCAGACTTCTGTAGCTAGAAAGAGAATATTGAATGTACCCAACACAAAGAAACAATAAATATTTGAGATGATGGAAATGCTAATTAACCTGACCTGATCATTATACATTATATGAATCAATACGTCACCATGTACCCTGTGAATATGTACAATTACTATTTATCAACTAAAAAAAATAAAATAAATCAGATTTCTAAAAGCTTTTTCTATTTCTAAAAATACATAAAGAGCTCCCATTCTTATATACAAATTTTTAGTGTTCTATCTGAAGATGATATAACATTATTCTATGTATCTTATTTAGTAGAAATAAGGACAAAAACCACCAACACCATCAACAACAACAAAACAACATGAGGCTAATTAAGCATAGGGTATCTCAAGCTTTACTTCTGGCACTATTTCAATTTTTAGTTCTTTGTTTATGATTCATATAATATTTTGCTTTAGACAAATTAATTAGCTGTATGTGTAAAGCTATTTAAATGCATGCTAAATATTTTCCCAAGAGAACTAAGTTGAAACTGGGTGCTAGTAAAACCTTCAAATGAACAAAATCTGTTTTTAACAAGTCACACATTATTAATTGGAGCTGAGTGGTGAGGCATATTTTTGGATACTTGCCGAGAATAATTATGGAACTTCTTTTTTTATTGGAACAAGATGAGTTAATCAAGAAGAGCTAATCTAACTCACTTTGACCAATGCTTAACAAAATGGCCATAAATTAACTCACCTTATCAGTTTGCATTAGGGTTGAGAAAGGAAGTGTGGGTCCAGGGATCATTCTTATGCTATAGTTGGTACTTTAGAGAGATCTTTGCCTAATTTTCCTCTTTTTAAATATACACAGAATTGGATGTCCAGAAAGGTTAATATTATTGAACCGAAGTCACATAGCTGGCTGCTGGTAAACAAAGAATTATAAAATAAATTTCTATTGCTAGAAATTTAGCTAAAAATGACTTTAAAACATTGCTTATTAAGTTATATTCTATATTCATTCTACTTTGAATCTAATGGTACATTGGTTTTGAAAAAATATTGTAAAAGTTGTATAACACTTTATATAAAAATGTGTTTTCAGATAATTGAGTCATTGCCAGGAAGGACTCATTTGTCTTTCACAATGGACATTTGTTTTTTCTGATTTGTGCTTGCTTAGCATCCATTCATTTTTCTTTTCTTCTTTTAGTAATTTAAGTAATTATCTTGCCTCCATTATGCATAGTTTTAGTGGGACTCTTATTCAATGTGTCCTGCATGGTCCCTACCCCTCAAACTAATTCAACCAGATTCTCTTTTTCAAGACTTTAATCTTGAGAACTCATTATATAAGGGCAGGAAAAATCAACAGCTGAAGCATATTCATTCTGAGTGGTCTCATTATCTAGATCCTGGGACCTTCTCTGAGTCTTGTCTTTTTAGGAGCTTGATTCCCTAGTCTTCTCATCGCACTTCTAATTATTCTTCCTGTTGCTCTACTCATGATCCAGCTAAGTGATGTCTTTTTTTTTTCCTGTACAAATTAGGCAAAATCAGTTTCTCTTGCAATCCCCAAGGCCTAACTGATATATTTTCTACCTCTGTTCCTGAGAAAGGATGCAACATTGACCAGATTGTGTGTATGGCCAGAAATGATGTTTTTCCCAATAAGAATTGACTTTGTGCTCTTCACTTGTCCTACTGTTTCATTTGATTTCTATTTTTTAAACAAGCAAACAGACAGCAGAAAGGTTGACAGACACTTTTACTTGTTAGCAAAAATTCTCTACAATTCCTGGACCTTCCTAATACCTAGTCTAATAACACTGTAATTCAGTATCCAAATGAAAAGGTACTAATGCCCTTGTGCTCGAGGCTCAAGAGAAAGACAAATGTCTTAATGGAAATCTCTAAAGAACACTAATAAAATAAAAGTATTGGGCTTGGAGGTTTTTAATACATTCTGCTTCTACTACTGAACTTTAAAATTTGGTTTCCATGATGATATATGTTTTGAAGAAAAAATAAAACTGAATAAATGTGTTACAAAAGCATTTTTACATGTACTTGACCATGGAGCAGTAGAGAGACCACACCAAGCCTACAGAAAGCACTTAATAATTATTTTTGATGCTGGAAGTAGTTGATACTGGAGATATGGACAACAGCATGCCAATAAAAGAAGATGAATAATGCTTTTGGAAACTGTGAGACACCCTGCTCTTTTCCTTCTAATTTGAAAAAAAATTGACAAAAGAGTGGGGAAAAGAGGAAGAAATTAACACTATTACTGATATTAAGTGCCTATTATGTGTCAGGTACATTCTAGTTTATTATAATAATCATCTCACTTATTCCTAACCATCCTGTGAGGTAGATATTATTATAATCATTTTATAGTTAAAGAAATTAAGGCTAGAAGAGATTAATTAACTTTTATAAGGTCATACAGCTAGTAAGTAGAGGATCCAATTTTTATAGTCAGATCTGATTCTAATTTCTAACTCTGATTCTGATTCAAAATTCCATGCTTATACTATTATTACTACTACAGCTGCTGCTGAGCTAGTACTGCCACTGCTACTACTACTACTATCATTACTGTTAGGGCATAACTTAGAAAGGCTCCAAAAAGAGAGAGAGAAATTGATTAGAAAGCTTTGCTAAAAGGAATTTCTCTTCCTGTAATGTGTCTTAGGAGGTGCTTATTAAGTTTCTTCATTCTTGGACTGGAATCTGAGATATCTGGTTGAGTTCTTGAGTATTCTTCCTCCTTTCTCTTGTCACTCTCTTATAAAGTGAAGAAAAATCTTTTATTTAAAATTAGTTGATTAAAGCCAATTTCTGCAAGATAATATTTGCTATCAAACCATAATCAGATCCAGTTACAGAATCTATTGATGCATTCACTCTCCTTGATTTTACTGAAGTCAGTACAGGGCAAAGCTGAGGTTTAAGAGCAGCATAAGCATGGGGGGCAGGAGGGGTACTATATACACATTTCAATAAATTGCATTTGTCTCCTGAAGACATGGTCCAAAGTGGCCCCTGTGTTACTTAAAACGAACTTCTTTCTCTTTGTAGGATAACATAATCGTTAAGAGAAATGAACCAAGCTATTTGGTTCAATTCCGCTTAATCTTAGATTCTCTATGCCTCAGTTTTCTTATCTGCAAAGTAGGGCACATAGGATAAATAGGTCAACACATGCAAAATGTTTGGAGTTGTACCTGGCATCTAGTAACCCCTTAATTAGTACTAGCTATTATTTAAATTGTCTTAGGATAAAGTCTGTGATTCTTCTTTTTTGGGGGAACCTTAGTAGACCTCCAGGACAGAGTAAGAACAGCTGGCCTCCGCTTTTCTACCTCTCTGAGTCATTCTGTTTGGCTGAGAGTGAGATCTAATTCTTTATTTGAATCTACATGTTTACCAAGCAACAAAAGATGGTAAACTAAATTAAAATATAAATGCATGGAATAGATTAAAACAGGAGATAAGATTTGAACTACTCTAATAAAATACACATGTAAGTGAAAGAAATACCAACAAAATCTGCACCTGCATCTGCATAAATGAAATTTTAAATGAACCTTTAAAAATGGTTCCAAACTTTTATCCATTCACCACATCAGAAGATCTTAAAGATAAAAGGACACACTGGCAATTTATAAATATGCCTGTACTGGGGGGCCTTCATAATCCTATTAACACAGACTTTGAAGTGGCCTAATATAAAGCATGTACACTGTCTATAGATATAGCTTATGGTTGGCAAATATTCTAATAAAATTGATTCTGCTCATACCAAGGGAAATAGCTTAGCAATGTATCAAAGGCCTTTAAAAATACAGCAAGATATTTTAGCATCTATATCTGCTCTCACAAATTTGAAAACATCATCCAAAAGAAACCTAGGTTTTTGTATAACCAAATCTCTTTATGAAATGTGACAACAGCAGTATGATATTTTGTATGTCAAATCTACTTGCCCAAGCACAGAAAAATCAATGGCACCACAACATCAATTTGTCATGACTTTTAAATAGCCACTTTTACTTTTCGGACAAAAAGTTGAATGACAGAAAAGTATTGGTCACCATGGATTAAGTAAAATAAAAACAAAAACTCTTTTCAGGAAAAAAATGTAGCTGTATCTGACAACTTTGTACACCTTAACAAATATGAAAAGGAATTGTGATATCCAAGATTACTTGGGGAATGGGGAAATGAACCTTCACATAAACTGTTGGTGAAAAGTAAATAAGCAAAAGTCTTCTGAGGAGAAACTCAACATTTTCAATGTGTCTATCCTTTGACTTAACAATTGCATCCTTGGGAATTTATTCCTAAATGAGGCATTTGTGTAGTGATCCCATGTAAAGCTCTCATGTGAGACTTCCCCGTTTATTCCTAGCCTTGTAATCTAAAAATTAGGGACACTCTCAGGACCACCACCGGCCCATAAAATGCCTTGGTGTAAATTAGAAAAAGTTAGTTTCTCTTGCCAATGTCAGCCAAGAACACAAGGTTTCACAACTAGAAGTTGCCTTTGTGCATTTTGAAATAAATCTCCTTTTCTTTCTACTGAAAACAACTTTGGTCCGACACTTGGTAAAAGAAGTTCAAGCTGGGCATGACATCAGCAAGAGGGTGGCATAGGACTTTCCAGCTCTTGTCCCCTCACAGAAACATCAACAATGTTTTTAATCATCCATTCTTGGTTAAAAAAAAATAAAAATCCTCACAAGAGCTAAGGAATCCAAGTAAAAGATTACAGCACCTGGCTGTAACATAGACTTAATTAAAGATGCATTGAAACTGTTCCTAAGCACAATTTCACATCACCCAAGCCACCCCTCCCATAAGTCTGGACAACACAGTGCATAGAGAGAGGGACCTTCTGTGTGAGGGAAGGAGAATGAAATTATCACCTGACTTTGCAATAGACCCTAGCAGCGGGTCCCCACAGTGAAACCCAGCACCAGGCCAGGCACCCAGTACACAAGAACCAGGGCAGCCCCTGAGGCCCCAGTTTTCAGGCCGGTCCAAAGTCTTGGTTAGCACCCATGGATCCAGGCTCCAGGTTTCCCCCTAAAGATACAAACTCCAGGCCCTCTCAGTACTAGTTTGAGAGGCTCCAGGCCAGCCCTCATGGATCCAGGCCCCAGGAACTGTCCTGTGGTCTCGGGCTGTAGACCAGCGAGTACTAGGCTGGCCTATGACAGTCTCACTTTAGCTTTAAGGACACACATAGGCTGAAAGTGAAGAGATAGAAAAAGTTATTCCATGAAAATGGTAACCAAAAGAAAGCAAGGGTTACTTGTATCAGATAAAATAGACTTCAAGTAAAGAACTGTCACAAGAGTCAAATAACGTCATTATTTATAGGTATATGTGTATATATGTGTGTGTGGGTGTATATATATATATAAAGAGAGAGAGAGAGAGGTCAATCCATCAAGAGGATAGAAGATTTATAAATAGATATATACCCAAAATCAGAACACACAAATACAGAAAGCAAATATTAACAGAACTGAAGGGAAGAATAAACAGCAATACAATAATATAGGAGACTTCAGTATACCTCGTTCAACAATGGATAATTCTCCAGATAGAAAATCAGTAAGGAAAGAGTAGACTTGAACAACTCTACAGAACAAAGGGACCCACAAACATATATAGAACATTTTATCTCACAGCAGCAGAATATACATTATTTTCCCAGATAAGCAAAACATTGTCCAGAATAGATCATATGATAGGCCACAAACAAGTCTTAACAAGTTTAAGAAGACTGAAATCATATCAATAGTGTATAAAATTGGCCATAATAGTGTACTTACCATAATAGTATATAAAACTGACCATAATAGTATATAAAACTAGAAATCAATTACAGAAAAAAATTTTAGAAAATTCACATGTATGTGGAAATGAAACAACACACTCCTCAACAACCAATGGGCCAATGAAGAAATCAAATAATACCTTGACACAAATCAAAATGGAAAACAACATACCAAAACTTATAAAATACAGCAAAATCAGTTCAAAGTGGAAAGTTTACAGTAATAAATGCCTATTTTAAGAAAAAAGAAATATCTCAAATAAGCAACTGAACTTTGTACCTCAAGGAACTATGAAAAGAACAAACTAAGGTTAAAGTCATAAGAAGATGGGAAATAATAAAGATCAGAGTAAAAATAAATGAAATAGAGACTAGTAAATAATAGGAAAAATCGGTGAGAATAGGAGTTGAGTTTTGTGAAAAGATAAACAAAACCGGCAAATCTTTAGGTAGATAGACTAGGAAAAAAGAGAGAAGACTCAAATAAATGCAATTATATTAATAAATAAGAGAGGAGACAATACAACTGATAACACAGAAAGAACTAAGGATCATAAGAAACTTCTATAAATAATTACACACCAACAAATTGGATAATCCAGAAGAAATGGATAAATTCTTAGAAACATATTATGTATTAAGATTGAATTATAAAGAAATAGAAAATCTGAACAGGCCAATAACAAATAAGGAGATTGAATCAAGTAATCAAGTAATTAAGTACCTCTCAACAAAGAAAAGCTCAGGACCTGATGGCTTCATGTGTGAATTCTATGAAACATTTAAGGAAGAATTAATGCCTATCCTTCTCAAACTCTTCCAAAAAAAATTGAAAAGGAGGGTATACTTCCAATTCATTTTGTGGAGACAGCACCACTCTGATACCAAAGCCAGAAAAGAATACTACAAGAAAAGAAAATTACAAGCTAATATCACTGGTGAACATAAATGTAAAAACCTCAATAAAATACTTGCAAACCAAATTCAACAGCATACTAAGAAGATCATAAACTGTAATCAAGTCTGATTTGTCCCTGGGGTGCAAGGATGGTTCAACACAGGCAAATCAATAAATGTGATACATCACATTAATAGAATGAGGGATAAAAATCACATGGTCATTTCCATAGGTACAGAAAAAGCATTCAACAAAATTCAACATCCTTTCATGATAAAAAAAAAAGTCTCAACCAATTGGTCACAGAAGAAATGCACACAATAAAGGCTATACACATGCACAGAGACATATATTATACATATAAAAATATATAGCATATATAACATGCCCACAGCTAATATTATACTCAGTGGTGAAAAGCTGAAAGCTTCTCCTCTAAGTTCAGAAAAACGATAAAGATGCCCACTCTTGCCACTTCTATCCCGTATTGTACTAAAAGTCTTAACCAGATGAGTTAGGCAAAAAAAGAGAAAGAAATAGCATTCAAATTGGAAAGGAAGAAATAAAAATATCTATCTGCAGATAAAATCCTATGTATAGGAAACTTAGGGACTCCACCAAAATCCATCAGAACTAATAAATGAATTCAGTAACATTGCACAATACAAAATCAACACACCAAAATCAGTAGTAGCATTTTTATACACTAACAACAAGCTATCCAAAAAAAAGTCAAAACAGCAATCCCATTTACAGTAACATCAAAAAATACTTAGAAAAAATTGTAATCAAGAAAGTAAAAGATCTGTAAAAGAAAAAATATGAAGCATTGATGAAAGAAATTGGAGAAGAGATAGATAAATGGAAAACTATTCTGTGTTCATGGATTGGAAGAATTACTGTTGTTAAAATGTGCTTTAATACCAAAGCAATCCGCAGATGCAGTGCAATCTCTAAAATTCCAGGGACATTTTTCACAGAAATAGGAAAACAATGCTAAAATTCATGTGGAATCACAAAAGGCACATCTTCAGCTCCATTTCCATAGCTTTGCTGTAGCATAAGGACAAACCTTTAGGGACAACTTCTTTATCTTTGATCTGCTTCTGAAACTTAATCAGGAGAAATGCCTCCTATTCTCTTGTGCTTGCTCCCCTTGACCCCTGCTGTTTTTTCTCCTTCTATAGCATGCAGGAAATAAAAATATCACATGCAAAGGTGTGTAGCAAACTGGATTCCTGTAAAAACATGAATTGCCATTTACAAGGCAGGAAGAATCCCACACCCATCTTCATAACTCTTTATACACGTTGGCCATCCCACTGGGTAGGGCTTTCTATTTACATTCTGTTGGTGTTCTCAGAGAGCATATAAAAAGAAAATTGTTTAGAACTCACCATGTTTAAAGATAAATATTAAAGCTTAGAGTTAAAAAAATGTATTCTAAAGCAAGGAAGAAAATGATTTTGACCCAGCAGCATTTCTAACAGTAGTAAGGATAACAGTGGTGGTAATAATAATAATAAAAATAATAATCTATTTATCGAGTCAATCTATGACAAACACATTACATATATCATCTCATTTAATTCTTATAACAACATAATTAAGGAAAAATAAATAATATCATCCCCATTTTATTGCTGAGAAAACTGAGGCTTGAAGAGGTTAAATGACTATGGTCACACATCTAAATATTTACCAATGGACCCAGGCCTTTTGACTTTAGCATCTACATTAGGGACTCATTACGGTTTAATATTTTTTTAATGATATAGTAGTTCTGCAGAAATCATGACTAACTTAATAACCTTCAAGATAAAATAAATTATAAAGCTCATAGACAGTATGCTACTATACAACATATCAAATGGTATTGAATTTAAAGGGTAAAAAGAATCTGACCTGAAGAAGCAAGCACCAATACACATAAGGCCAGAGTTGGTTGTTGTTTGCTCTGCTTCCAAAATGAAACCCTAGGAAGCTTACCAAGGTTTAAAGGTCTTGCTTACCTTCTAACATGACCTGGGTGCCCCTACTCTTCCCCCTAACCTCCTCTGTCTCCAGCACAAATGTCCTATTTATCTTTCCCTAACACATCTGTCTCAGGAATTTTACATGCTGTTTCTTTCCCTCAATATTGGATCATTCTCCCTATTCCCCCACTATTTACAAAGTTCACTCTTTTTTTATTCTTCGAATTTCAGTTTCTCAGCCATCCTACTAAAGCAAGTCTCATTTTTCACTCATGAATTGTAATTTGTTGTGGACTTTTTTGTGTTTTTTAAATTTTTTTTTGTTTGCTTGGTTTGCCTACTTGTTTCTTATCCTCTTGAAAGCTTACTGGTAGACTTGGTGTTTGTTTCTTCATCATGCAATACCCAGAGCCTAACAAAGGCCTGCTCACTAATTTTTGAATAAGTAAATTATATTCTAAGCCTAAGATTATAATATAGAGTGAATATCCACAAATATCTAAAAATTTCTATATAACATACATACAATGTCAAGCAACCTCTAATACCACAATTTATCACATCTCCACTCACAACTTCTAATTTTTCCAACATTTCTTATCACAAGTGAGAACCTTTACAACGATGACCAAAACTTGTAATCTTTTTCATGACAGCAAAGTCCATTTGACATTGACATCCCATTAAGCCAGTAGGCAGAGTCAAAGCAATTATGGGTGATAAGAAAATAGAGAAGGATGATTCTTAACTAGAAAAACTCTTGATTGTATAAATGCAGGGTAAGATCTAGTAAATCCAATGGGTATGAGGCAGTTAAAACACTATTTAAAATTGAAAAAGAGGATCAGCGAGGTATCAAAGGAAACTATTTTCGGGGCAAAGATATTTTGTTCACTTAAGGAAGGAAATGGGTTAGCATAACATTCGAGTCCAACACAAGCTGTAAGCACCAAAAGAGGTGTCCCCCTCACTCATCAAACCTAGACTTGCAGCCACTGTCCAGGAACCATGTATACTGTAAGTCCCAGGCCCTCTTATTGATTTAATGCTTTCAAATATCCAGAGGACATTGGGAATACTGAATGTCAGTTCTGAGGGGGAAATCCCCTTTCATGAATTAATTGATATAGCCAGTGAGAACTTGGGGCCTCGCACATGCATGGTGCTGTATGAACTCCCTGCTTACTCCAACCCTGTGTGTTGTCAGTAAAAATCAGTGGTGCTAAGCCAAGGGCCTCGTGCTTACAGGGTATTGAGGGTAAGATCTGGAAGAAGCCTGCTGCCGTGTGCCCAAGTGTGTGTGCTGATAAGGTCTCCGCACAATAAACCTACAAAAGGACTAAGTTATGTCGAAACTAAAATCCACCGTGCTGGGCAGATCTACTCTTGTTTTATTATCCTTCCCTGATGGATGTGGTGCCTGGTAAGTATACCTAACAGCTCTCTCCTCTTCACATGCTGATACCTTCAAATTTTTTATCTGCAGTCCATTGTCTTCTGAACTTCACTCTCGTCTATATAACTGTCCATTTAACATTACTGCTTGGGTGTCTAACATCTGAATCAACATGTCCAAAATAAACTCTAGATTTCAACATCCCCCAAACTTCACTCTTCTCAATGTTTTCTACCTCCGTAAATGGCTCAGCTCATGAACGTAAGTGGCATTCTTGATCCCCTCTTTCTCTCACACTCCGTGTCCAATCCACCATCAAATCAGAGGCTTCGTCTTCAGGTTGTTTTAAAAATCCTTCCAGTTCTCCACTGTACTTGGTGCAACCTACCCTCTTGTCTTCCCTGCCCCACTGGAATAGTCTCCTAATTGGTTTCTCATATCCACTTTGCATCCTTTTGTTTTTTAATTTCAAAATAATAAGGGTATGCAAATGTTTTTGTTACATGGATACGTTGTATAATGCTGAAGTCAGGGCTTTTTATGTGCCTGTCACTGGAGTACTGTACATTGTACCCAATAGGTATGTTTTTACCCTGCACCCTCCTCCCTCCCTCCCCATGTCTTAGTTTCCAATGTCCTTTACACCACTATATGACCATGTGTACCCATCGTTCAGCTCCTACTTATTCACGAAGAACATATGGTGTTTGTTTTTCCATTTCTGAGATACTTCACTTAGGATAATGATCTCCGGTTCTACCCACGTTGCTGCAAAAAACATTATTTCATTCCTTTTTATGGCTGAGTAGTATTCCATGGGGTGTGTACACACACACACACACACACACACACATCACATTTTTATTATCCACTCTACTGATAGGCACTTGATTCTATATCTTTGCAAGTGTGAATCATGCTGCAATAAACATTTGGGTGCAGGTGTCTTTTTGTTATAATGACTTATTTTCCTTTGGGTAGCTGCCCAGTAGAGGGATTGCTGGATCAGTCCCAGCAATTAGGTCTTTGAGGAATCTCCATACATTTTCCATAGAAGTTGTACTAATTTACAGTCCCACCAACTGTGTGTTGAGTTCCTTTTTCAACGCATCCACTTTGCATCCTTTAGAATGTATTTATTACCTCTGTGGAAAAGAATTTGGAGATATCTCAAAGAGCTAAAAATAGAAATACCATTCGATACAGTAGTAGCATTACTAGGCATCTACCCAAAAGAGCATAAGACATTCTGTAATAAAGACATCTGCTCCCTAATGTTTATGGCAGCACAACTCACTATTGCAAGGACGTGGAAACAACCCAAGTGCCCATCAATTCATGAGTGGATTATTAAAATTTGGTATATGTTTACAATGGAATACTACTCAATTACAAGAAACGACAGTGAGCTAGCACCACTTATATTATCCTGGATTGAGCTTAGATCCATTATCCGAAGTGAGATGACACAAGATTGGAAGAATGGGCTCCACATGTACTCACCACATGTACTCCAAATTGGTACAGACTGATTAACACTACGGTCTCAAATGGTGGTGGTGTTCACCAGGGATTTGGGGGTTGAGGGGGTGGAACCACATCTGAGGGATGCAGTGAGCATTGTGGAGGGAAGGGGCATACCACTAACCCATGCTAGCAAGAGGCAAAGACATAAAATGTAACCAAAATGTTTGTACTCTCATATTTTCCTGAAAAACAAATAAATAAAATATGAGTGATGTAGACACTCTGTTGCTAACCATCACTTCTCCCATCCATGGCTTTCTGTATCATTTGGAACTCAATCCCAGGGCCTGACCATGACCTAGAGAATTCTACCCCATGTGCTCTTTCTCAGCACCACACACATCAGCTTCCTGGTGTTCTTCAGATACATCAGACATGTTCTGCCTCCCTCATTGCTCCCAGAATCTTGGTAGGACTCTTTCCCAGATTGTCCTAAGGACAATTCCACCGTGTCAGTCCCTCAGTCTCCTCCTCAGAGAAGCTTCTTTCCACTCCATAAAAAATATGAAAGACAGGACATCCCCCTTTCTGCTCTATCCTTGCTTTATTGTTTTCTACTGTCTTTGTCTATTCAGGCTGCTACAACAATATACCTAGACTGGGTAATTTATAAACAACAGAAATTTATTGCCCACAGTTATGTAGGTTGGGAAGTACAAGATCAAGGTGCCAACAGACTCAGTGTCCACTGAGGGCCTGTTTCTCAAGGATGGCACCTTCTATGTGTCCTCCCGTGGCAAGAAAGGGTGAACAAGCTCCAACGTGCCTCTTTTAGACAGGCACTAATTCCTTTCATGAGGGTACCTCTTAATACTACCACACATTGGGGAGTAAGTTTCAACACATGAATTAGGGGAGAAAAGCCACAAAATTTCAAACCAAAGCATCTACCTAGACCTATAATAATATTTATCTGATATTATGCAATGCTATACATTAACTTATTGACTACTTGTCCCTCTACCATATAAGTTGCAGAAGGGAAGTATTTTTTGTCTGTGTATTCACTTCAATATCTCCAGCACCTAGAATAATGTTAAGAACATTCTAGAAATTCAGAAAATATGTGTTGAATGAATTCATTAATCTAGAAATGTATCCTAAACCTGGTTATCTCAGGGTTGACAGATGGCCCTCATATTAACTAAATGGAGATCCCTGGGAAAATCCTTTGGACGCCACAGGATGTTGGGAAGACAATGCTTTCTGAATCTTATCCCAAATTTGGCTTTTTCTTTGCTTTTTACCCTACTCTAATATGCTAGGTGACTAAGTGTGGATACTAGTAGAAATGGAGAAAGTAGGTAATTCCCTGGCTTTATGGTTTTTATGCTCTGTAAGGCTATGGTGTATTAACAAACAAGTCAGGGAAAACATCCAGTGGACATGGCATGACCCTGCAGAATTAGATGACAAATGATAAGCCCTGCCAATACATTTAAAAAGAGTTCCTCGGTGCTTCCCCGCTTACTCTTATCAGTTTACTATTCAATTGTCTTAAGGATATTTCTAGATAAACTTAATTTTCCTCTTTTTCTTTCTTTCTTTTTTTTTTTTTTTGAGGATGGTACTGCTTATGATGGCACCTACTTCTGAGTAAGAACACAAATGCATTCACTTTATTAACTTTAACTGGAAAGCGCAAGCCTTTATTGCTTCACAAAGAATGCGACATATTTTTGCCAGAACTGCTGCATTTCTTGTCTACCCAGAAAATTGCATTTGAAGCTACAACTGAATGATCTATGTTGAAATTCTGCTTCACATTGTGGCAGCAATAAAATTTTATGGTGCTTTTTTTTTTTTTCTTCCTCACCGATTCAATGGGAGGGATGTAGGAAGAATTTTAAAACCAATTAAGCTTGTGATATTTCTGTGATACCTGTACACGTGCCCAGTTAATTTTGCCTTCAGATTATACTAATTTCTCTCTAACATTTTCATAGCCCCTGGTTTCAGGAATGAATAGGGACATCTTTGTGATGCAAATTATCTTCAGACTCTGCCTACACAAACAAAATAGAATAAATGGATGTCTGGGGTATTTATCTAGATAACTCAAGTTTAGGGCACATTTGTACTCGTGGAAGTTATTTTCCATGCATGGGAAAGATAGATAAGACATAAGATAAACGAGTAAAAAATAGCGTGTGTTATGTGGTGATAATTGCCAAGAAGGAAACACAGAGCAGGAAAGGGAAGTATGAAAGGGAGAGTCTGAGAAAGTATCACAGAGAAGGTGCATTTTAGTGAGCATGTGAATGAAGTAAGGCATCTGGGTATTCAAATACCTGGGAAAAAATCGCTTCAGGCAGAGGAAACAGCAAGAGCTAAGGCCCCAAAGGAGTGTGCCTGAGACTTCGAGGAGCAGCAAGGGAGCTAGTGTAGCTGGAGCAAATTGAGACAGAAGAAAAGGAGGTCGGAGAGATGGGGGCAGGAGGGGGTGCTGCAAATGATAGGGCTCATGTAGGTTGTGATTAGAACTTTTATTCTAAGCAGAATGGGAAATCATTGGAAAGTTTTGAGCGAAGAAGTGACATGATCTGACTTACATTTTAAAAGAATTGCTTTGCCCGCCGTGTTGAGATTAGACCATGGAATGGAGCAAGGGTAGAAGCAGTGATAGCAGGTAGGAGGCTCTTGTCTAATCCAGATACAAGGTGATAATAGCTCTGAAGGCAGAACTGGAGTCAAGAAATGGGCAAATTATGAAAGTAGAGTCAAACAAATGCACCAAGGGGCCTTACACAGCATTTGAGGAAAATAATGGACCGAGGATTACACAAAAGTTAGTGATTGAGCAGCTAAAGAAATAACGTTCCATTAATTTAAATGAGGAAATACTGAAGGATACACAGGATTGGGTAATAGTAACATTATTATTTCAGTTTGGGTTATGTCAAATTTGAGATTTTTTTTGACATCCAAGTAAAGATATCAAATAGACTATTAGATATATGAGTCTGGAGTGCAGAAAATAGTTCTGAGTAGGAGAAACTAACTTTCAGTATCTAAATGGCACTGAAAGTCATGAGAGTGAGGGAGATCACCAAGGGGGTGAATGTGGATTGAGAAGACATCCATGGTTTGATCCTGGGGACGCTGCAGCCTTCAGGGGCAGGGCAGTAATGAGAAAGCACTAAATGAGAGTTAAGGAGCATCTGTAAATTTAGGAAAATGCAGCAAACCCATTTCCTGGCAGGCAGGGATCACTGTGTCAAAACTGTGGGTAGGCAAGAAGAGGCCTGAGAAATGACCATTGGATCCAGCAAAATAGGGCATTTCTCCTGCATAAAAAAAGGTTTCTATCCAGATGACTCCACATATTACTATAAAAACGGAGCTCCGAATGTACTATAATAAGAGAGGTATAATTATTTGGTTAATTTTCAGTATGTCTACAGCTGCCTCCAATTTACCTAGATTGTACTCTGGGAATAGTGGCTGGTAGATTAACACTGACATCAGACAATTTTATACAAATCACTATCTTTAAATAAATAACTAATATTTGTTGAAGGCTTATAGTTTATAATGGGTTACAAGTACATTATTGAATGTGTAATATTCAACATATGGGACTAGTAAATATTGCTACAATTAATGTCATTTTACAGATGTGGAAAGCAAGCCTCTAAAGGGTTCAGTGACCAGTTTCACTTTGCATGTGAAAGGGAATTGAAATCATATCATCTGGCTCCAAAAGCCTAATTTTTCCTGCTTCTTTTGCATAGGTATGAGTCTATTGGTTTCAAACAAGTAAAATATGCATCTGTGTGTGTGAATATGTATGTGTATGTGTGTGTATGTATGTAGGTGTATGTGTATGTATGTGTGTATATGTATTTGTCGTCAGTGTTTTTCTCCTTTTCACTGATCTACACACATTCTCTTAATCATTTTCCCCATGACCATCAGCAAGTGAGCATCTGGGAATGAGACAGGGGTTGCTCTGTTACAGCAGAAAGAGTAATAGTTTTAGAAGTAAGAGTTAAAACTTCAGCTCTTGCAATTTCTACCACATGACCTTGATCTCATTACTTAGCATTTCTGGCCTCATTTTCCTTGTACCCATGATGCAGGTTGTCATATCTACTGTAAAAGATTTTAAGCAGTCAAGACATACAATGTGCGAAGTCTTCCACTTGCCCCTTGAAGGCTGGGATGGTCACCATTCATGTGTTCTTCCTTGCCACTGCTGCTTAGCATTTGTCACACTGTTGTTCCTGTGAGCCTCCTGCATTAGCTTCTTGAGCACAATGATATTACTCTTTTCCCTGATTTGTCCCAAGGATATGGTGAAATGATTGATGTATAATAAAAGTATAACACTCATGGCATAATTAAGTTTACAATAAACAATACCATTATTAATGCCACTATTATGTTATCTACATTCACAAAAATCAAACCCATGACTTTGGTCTCAAAGACAAGGAAAGTTGATTAACAGAACTGCATTGCCACAGCATTTTGCATTCAATTTAGACCTTATAGCTTTCGTATGCCCATGATAAATAATGATCTACCACAGATAGTTGAGTGATGCTGCTAGAATAAATCACTCTCAAACTCATCCTACAGATTGGCAAAACTCAAATTAAAGATATTCAACTTCAACTAGATATTCACTTCCTTACTGTGAAATCTCATGCCCTCCAAGCATTTGGGGCTACCTTTTCTTTTAATGTCTAATAAATCTTTATATCTGTTCATTTTCTAGTAGAGCTGAGTATGTAGTAATTGATAAACAAATGCTTGTAGAAAGAATTAAAAAATAAATCAATAAATAAATGAATGTGGCAATAATAATTTTTAGCAAAAACAAAAATTTTAAAAATGTAAGTGTTTTTCTAGGTTATCAAATTCCAAACGAATGAGGTTCCTAATATTTTTTCTACAAAAAAAAATTTTTTTTAAGCAGTGCATGCATGCTGTGAAATGTTTTCTCTTATTAATTTCCTTTCTACACTCAGGTTTTAGACAGCTGAAAATTATGAGTTTACAGAACAAGATGTACTTTCAGTTCTTATTTTATGGCCTAGTACTATGGAATGCACTATTATGAAAACAATTCTAAACTGTGCTTTATTATATTATATTGTGCAATTTATATTCAGAAGATACTATCAGCACTAGGGAACAGACAAATTTAATAAAAGACACAGTGTTCCTGTTGTCCTAATAGTTAATAAAATGAAACTCTTCCCAGAAGACATTGACAGTATCTTTTCAAAGATGCTCTGTATGCTTTGACGGATCAATTGGGGCCTATAGATATGAATAGCAACATCGTAGATCTTAGAAACATCCTGTACTAAGTTGGAAGAAGCCTCTATAATCATTCAGACCAACTTCTTCATTTTACAAGTGAAGACACTGAAGGTAAGAAAGAAAAATGATGCAAGCTAATTCATGTCTTAGTTACGGCTAGAACTGAGGTCCTCTGATATTTAATTAAGGATTCCTTCGACTTTTATTGTCATTAATAGTAATAATTTTATAGGGTACAAAGGCATTGCCAAATATATCCATATCATCCTTAAAACAACTCCAAAAGTCTGGGAGGAAAGATCCAGTTTTTACCTCTGTCACCCAAGCTGGAGTACAGTGGCACCATCATAGCTCAGTGTATCTTTGAACTCTTGGGTTCAAGCAATCCTCCTACCTCAGCCTCCTGAGAAGCTAGAACGACAACAGGCTGGTACCACCAAACCCAGGTAATTTTTAAATTTTTTGTAATGACCTGGTATCACTATGTTGCCCAGGCTGGTCTCAAACTCCTGGCCTCAAGCAATACTCCTGCCTCTGCCTCCCAAAGTGCTGGGATTACAGGCTTGAGCCAGTGAGCCCAGCCTAGTTTTTACCATTTCTTAAAGCAGAAACCATAATTTTGAGAGGATAAATAACTTAGTTACTATCTACTATTATCTTGATTATTTACTTGTTTATGCATTTTTTGTCCATCCCTTGATAGAATGTAAATTCTGTGAGAATAAGAAGTGTGCTCATTTGGGAGAGTGCTGAATTCCCTATGCTTATAACATATCTAACACATAGACTTCATTCCATAAATATTCATTAAATAAATATAGACCTAGGGGCTGGAAAAATTTATTAATACTTAAAACTGAGCTCTAGGATGTAGTTAAGTACTGCGCGCACATACACACACACACACACAGCATAGGACAGAATATCTCAATGGCACAAAATGGAATAAATATAAATAAATTGTAAGATAATTAAAACAGTTACTATGACTCTTGCAGCACGGAGTACACAAAAATGGCTAAGTAGCTATGAAACAACTGAAATTACAAAGTCAGAAAAATGTAGCCGATATTACATAACAAGTTTGTGACACCCTCTAGCTATGCTCTCACCCCGGCCCTGGAGGGCAGGGAATGGCAAAGTTGATGTGGGGAAGCTGAGCCTATCTGGAGCCTGCAGCGTGAGTGAAAGTCATGGTCAGTCTTTAGAGTATTGTAGAAGCTAATAAATGCAACCTGATAAAATGGTTAAAAGGTATTTGAGAAATAAAACAATTTTTTAAAGAGATGTAGAGTAAAAAATGATGGACATATATTAAATAAGAGACTACTGATAGTAAGAGATTGTGTGATATATGGTTGTGACTTTGTGAAGAGTTGAAGGAAGAAAGAAAAGAAGCAAGGAAGACAGGCAGGGAGGGAGGAATGAACAAAGGGAGGAGTGAAAAGGAAGGAAGGAAAGAAAGAGGGAGAGGAGAAAGGAGGAGGGAGGGAGGATGAGGAGAGGGAGAGGAAGGAGGAAACCATTTTGGGGACATCTACTCTGCACCCAATGCTATATACACAATGCTTTCACATACATTTTTATTTAATCCTCACTAAAACTAAATCCTCACATAAACTTCTTATGATTTAAGAAAAAAATCATAAAATTAAGGAAATTAAATAACATAAATTTATCATAAAATTATAATATAAATACAATACTTTTTTACTTATTTAATAGTACAATAAATTTCTTGAGAAAACTAATGCTCAAAGGAGTTAAGTTAACCTTTCAAATATCTGTAGAGTGAAGTAGAGACAATATTCAATTGGAGTCTATCAGCTCTAAAGCCATTTACCCCCCATGCTTTCAATCCATTTTGTACAATTGCTCGATATAGTTTGACATTTTGTTTTTATTAGGCTTTAGTGATTACAGAGAATTTTCACATCATAACTTTGTTGCATCATTGCAATAACCCTATGAAGGCATGTTCTTATCACTATTTTACAGATGAAGAGACTAAAGATCAAAGAGGTAATCTACTTTGTCTAAGGACACATGCTTGTTAGTGGCAGAATAGGGTCTCAGTTGATGATTCTTTCTACCATGACACATGGTGATATCCATGACCCAGTTTACAGTACAGCCACACCCACACAGCGCCAGGGATCTCACCAGGGACGTTCACATTTGATCTTCCCCAAATCTCAAAAAGGGAACATACTTTCTCACTAAAATTTTATTTACGACAAAACTGGCACAGATCTCTATCCAGAACTTGCCTACAACAACTGGAAAATGGAAACTAGACAAGAACTTTTGAAAGAGGTAGATAAAGATAGAAAAAAATGCTTCTCGGGACATAAAGAGCAGTGTTTTTCTTATTTAGAAATAACATATCATCCTTCATTCCCCAGTTAACAAAGATATTACTTTAAACCTCTTCATCACTCATGTTTATCCTTTAGTGACATTCACTGTCAGAAAATATTGAAGAGTTTTTATAGAACTGTAATGAACTCAGTCTGTGACTATAAGCCTAGGTCTTTCTCTAGCTTTTAGATGACTCTGAGATAATTTCTTGGCTTCCTTCTCCCTCATCAACCTAACGCTACTTGCCAGTATGTCCAGAAATACATGGAAAAAGTAGGAAGATTTTGAGCCTCCTCATTAACAGGATGCTCTTAGAGAATCTGTATAGAGTCCAACATTAGTATGGAATTATTTCAACAGCATGTTTTTAAAGGTTAGAAGCAGAAGTGGGCTCATTTTGCTAATTTAGAAGATAAGACTTTTCTATAAGCACAAATAAAATTGACATTTACCTGAATATTCCAAAATATGCATAGCAGTTGCCTGGAATTTTAAATTCTCCCCTATCATAATATTTAGAGTATTGTATTAGTTAGCGTTCTCCAGAGTGACAGAAAGAGAGAGGTAATAGATAGATATAGATAGATAGATAGATAGATAGGTGATAGATAGATAGATGATAAAGAGATAGAATGGCTATCTATCATAGCCAATGGCTCATGTGAATGTGGAGACCACGAGGTCCCACCACCTGCTGTTTGCAAGCTGGAGAACCGGGAAAGCCAGTGGTATTACTCAATCGCAGTCTGAAGTCCTGAGAAGGGTGCTAATACATCATAAAGCCTGAAGGCCAAAGAACTAGGAGCTCTGATGCCGAAGGACAGGAGCACAAAGCTGTCCCAGCTCAAGAGGAGAGGGCAAATTCACCCTTCCTCTACCTTTTTGTTCTATTCAGGCCCTTAATGAATTGGAGGATGCCTTCCCGCATTCTGGAGGGCAGATCTTTTTTACTCAGCTAACCAATTCAAATGTTAATCTCTTCCAGAAACACCCTCACAGACACTCCCAATAAATAGTGTTTTACCTGATCTCAGGGCATCCTTTAGCCTAGTCAAGTTAACACATAAAATTAACATCACAAATATATTCTGTATTTATTTGTTTACCAATTTCACATTTAGATCTCAAATTTCTTCAGGTCGGTATTGATGTCCTTTCAAAAATAGAAAAAATTTAATAAAAGTCTGTTTAGTGAGTAGAGTAATTCCAGTGTCTGAGATGGTGGAAAAAAATAATGAATTTCAGAAAGAGCAGGAAGTACAGATGATGAAATTGAATTTTTAAAACTGACTGCCCAAGCGCAAATTAGGACAGCTTCAGGTTAGCAAAAGCATAAAACAAAAGCATAAGAGTTTTGTTGGTAATAATAATACCTAACACATTTAGTGCTTGGCAAAAGTCCAAATAGTTGATAAGCAATAACATTTATTTGTTAGAATAACTCTATAATATTATTATTTATTAATATTTTGCTTATATTATTATTGATATACTAATTATATAGTGATATATAATTGCATATGTAGTTACATATAACTAATATATTTAAAACATATTAATAATATTATTATTCCCATTTTATAGATGAGGGAACTGAAGTGCAAAGAAATTAAGAAGTTTTTCCAACATTCTAGCATGGCTAGGATATGGTGCAAACCACCAAGGTCAAGTGCTTAAGTGTTAAGGCTTTTATAGCAACTCATGCAGCCCTAGCACCACCCAGCAGGTGGGAATGAGCTTTCAGGTGCCTGAAGCATACCTCTTCTGGTAACAATGAGAGAACAGCAGTTCTGCCCGACATTAAACAGCACTCTTTAGTAGTTGCTAATCCCTACTCACAGGCGTTAAAGACAACATGCTGGCTAGAGGCCACAGTTTACACAGATTTCTTGAGTACCTAGTTTCTGTGTTCTATCCATGGGTGGAGTGAGGGGAATGCAGCGCAGAGGAAGAGGTGAACAATACTGTCCTTCACCCCAGCCATCTGACCACAGCCAACTAATTACTACCAGCTTGACAACCCCCACTTCCAGGAGGCCTTAGAACTGACCTTGTTTATTACCACTTCTTTGACATTTGGATGGAGGGTTGAAACAAAATTTCTTCATATGACTGTATCTCTGGTATAGAAGAATGATAACCCATCATTCATTCATTCATTCATTTGTTCATTTACCAAGCATTCTATATGCATTCACTTATGGCTAGGAACATTTGTTCACTCATCATTCTGTGCCTATTCTGTTGATTAAGAGCATTCATTCATTACAGGTGAAGAGCATTTATCACTTAGCATCCTGTATCCGTACAGTTGGTTAAGAGCACAGTCTTTACTATTAGAAAATTTCAAATTTTGGCTTCTTTATATCCTGGTTATCTAACCTTCAACAAATTCCTTTCTGTCTGTCTCTAGAACTCATTACCTCACCAGAAAACAAGGAAAATAATACTTTTCTCATAAGATGGTTTAACAATTAGAGGTGATGATGCTGGTAAAGCTCTTAACTCTAACTGGAACGTAGGTAGTGCTCAATAAGGTGTAGCTTTGAATGTGAATTATTACCTACCTTTGAAAAATAGTAACAGTAAAAACACTCTATTAAAGAAATGAAATAAAAGAGAAATTGTAACACAGTTCCTGAGTATAGTGCCACCAGAATCCTAGTGGTTTTCAAGCCTGGAAAAAATTGGATGGGAGATTAGCTGATTAGAGACTTTGAACATTAACCCAGTTTGCAAGTATTTAACAACACAATGCAAGATTACAGATTAATCAAAGTAAAATACTTGGACATAGAACAAGATAAACATACATATAGCAACATTCCAAATGTTAAAGAAGACTAATTTTGAAATTGGTTGGTAATGGCAAAATGGAAATGGTAAAAACATGAAGTATCTTACACATTAGATGTCATAACTCACTTGATTATGAAAGAACACATTCTTCATTAAAAATAAGTCATGTGCATTATCTGTCCATGGATGTGCAATGTCATTTAAGACATTCCATCATTCTCTGCTTGAGCACTCTTCTGTAATCTCGTAAGGTGTCCAGGGAAGAGACAATGATAGCCAAGACATTAAAATGTAATCAAGATATGCAAATTCATATCTAAATGTGATTTGCTAGGAAAAAGAAATTAATCTAGGCATGGTCAAATAAACAATGTGTAATATGGATAATTAATCACCAAATTAGCAGCTACAGTCCCTTGAGGAAATTATGCAAATTGAAAAGGCCCCCATATACTGACACAATTAGACCACTTAATGGCAAACTCTCAACAAAATAACCCTTGGGAACAGCACAAAACAAATAGCCCAATCAACCTTAGTGTCCCAAACTCCACTACAATATGTAATATTGTTTAATATTCTTTTTTCTTGGTTTGAACTTATTCAGAAGGGCTCCATTATATTTTGCTAGAAAATATTTTGATTCTACATCATGGATGATCTGTTATGCGGTTACCTCAAAGTCTCTTTTTCCCCTATTCATCAAATGTCTTATTATTGAAATCTGAAACCTTGTAAATGATAAGGCTTCATGAATGAGGAAAGGCCAATTATATATTTCCTGTCAGCAATAGCAAAAGCAAGAGAATATTGATGCACCATGAAAATCTGTGCCCTCTGAGGCTTGATATCACTCATTTATTATATCAGCAGCAAAGGAAGGATCCCTACACTTCACCAGTAATAAATGTTGTCATCTCAGGCAAGAGTATTTTGTCTCCATGTATATTAGAGTGTTGTCCTATGCCTGCTCCTAAAGCATATAGTAAGTAATGCTACCTCCAGTTCCTCTAATTCACCTATACAAAGGTCGATGACAAAGTTATTTCTACAGATCTCTTTGAGATTAAGCCTAACAGAACCCATTGGACTCTGCTGCTAAATTCCCCCAAATATATCACTTCACCTCTAGAGAGATACCAAAGCTTCCCCGATAGAAATAAAAGATACCTCATCCCTAGGAAATGATTTGTTAGGTATTTTATTGTTATAATTTTGCTGTTGAAAAGACTAGTCACAGAGAAGAAGTTGTAGTAGTACTATGGTTGCTGCTGGTTTCGTTGCACCTGTCATTTTTAAATAATATTTATAAGCCTGGCAACATGCCCAAAGTCAAAAAACTAAGGCTTAGAAAACCTGGGCTGAAGATTCTAGGTCTCCTGAGTCTCCAAGTGGCATGCTAAATGCCATGCTGACCATTATGTCAAACGATACACCCAAGATCCTGCAGTCAGGAAATAGCCAAGTTGGGAATGAAATGTAGCTGTAATGTCAACTCTGCTCAGCTTCTCTATGTCCAGAAAGCCATAGCTGATAATGACAGTAGATGCTACTTACACTGCCAATACCCAATTCCTCAAGCTGTCTGAAAGACAGGATTGGACTTCCCTGGAAGGCAATTCATCACCTGGCCCTGGAAAGAGGGAATTGTAATTTGACATACATTTTACCCTCATTTCCCTATTGTAGCCCCAAACTTAAGAGTACAGTAAAAGCCAGATGGAAACTAGAATCTGTTTCTCTGTAAAATTGTTATTTTAAGAAGCTATTGTCAACTAAAGAATGATGAGGTTTATACATTTGGAAAGGAGGTTTATAAATTTCTCATGAAGGGTTGCAGCCTGCAGGCAGCTATTCTGATAGGCTGGGAAGCTTGTTTTGGGTAGAAATCAAGAACAAGCACTTCAAGGGAATTTATGCTGAGAGGGTGGCCAAATATACATATTTAATAAGCTATAGGAGGAGTAATGAATATTCATGAAAGGAGAAACATGCACATGTGCAATTGAGCTTCCTGC